>CAKNYM010045367.1:54890-67171 GCA_932195095.1 Andricus curvator
TGTTTAATTCATAGCTCCATCTAGTCTGAAAAAGACGTTAAAAATTTATGTTATTCTCCAATAATAATACAGATTCATTGAAAAATTTGATTTGTACCATCTATTATAATAATGCGTGTATTTCTAAAAAAGGTTTCTTCTCTCGATCTCTCTAGTAGCTTATTGGGAAAACACCTGACCGGAAATCCGAAGTTCTGTGGTTCGACTCCCAGCGGAGCGAAAGGAGATCTTTTTTCAGAAAAAATTAAGCAAAATAATTTTCAATTCATAGCTCCATCCAGTCTAAAAATGACGTTAAAAATTTCTGTTATTCTCTAATAATAATAAAGATTCTTTGAAAAATTTTATTTGTACCATCTAGCATAATAATGCGTTTATTTCTGAAAAAAGTTTCTTCTCTCGATCTCTCTAGTAGCTTAATGGGAAAACACCTTACCGCAAATCAGAAGTTCTGTGGTTCGACTCCCAGCGGAGCGAAAGGAGATCATTTTTCAGAAAAAATTAATTAAAATAATTTTTAATTCATAGCTCCATCTAGTCTGAAAAAGACGTTAAAAATTTCTGTTATTCTCTAATGATAATACAGATTCCTTGAAAAATTTTATTTGTACCATCTAGCATAATAATGTGTGTATTTCTGAAAAAGGTTTCTTCTCTCGATCTCTCTAGTAGCTTAATGGGAAAACACCTGACCGGAAATCAGAAGTTCTGTGGTTCGACTCCCAGCAGAGAGAAAGGAGATTTTTTTTAGAAAAAATTAGGCAAAATAATTTTTAATTCATAGCTCCATCTAGTCTGAAAAAGACGTTAAAAATTGCTGTTATTCTCTAATGATAATACAGATTCCTTGAAAAATTTGATTTGTACCATCTAGCATAATAATGTGTGTATTTCTGAAAAAGGTTTCTTCTCTCGATCTCTCTAGTAGCTTAATGGGAAAACACCTGACCGGAAATCAGAAGTTCTGTGGTTCGACTCCCAGCGGAGAGAAAGGAGATTTTTTTTAGAAAAAATGAAGCAAAATAATTTTTAATTCATAGCTCCATCTAGTCTGAAAAAGACGTTAAAAATTTCTGTTATTCTCCAATAATAATACAGATTCCTTGAAAAATTTGATTTGTACCATCTAGCACAATAATGCTTGTATTTCTGAAAAAGGTTTCTTCTCTCCATCTCTCTAGTAGCTTAATGGGAAAGCACCTGACCGGAAATCAGAAGTTCTAAGGTTCTGCTTTGTTAAATGTTTCTGACAGTCTTTTGATAAAATTATCATGACCCATGAGATAATTTCTGAAATAGTGAGCAATGATAAATAAGCAAGAGCTAAAGCTCTACTGTTTACTCCCTAGGGACTGAAAAGTGACGTCAGAGGTGAATAATGAAACTTATACATCTATGTGCTTGCATTTTACGATTATTATCAGCCCACTCACCGTACAAACTGTGAGGAACTTTTGGTTGCAGATAATAGAATTTTGCGGTCATTTGTGGAAAGTTACCATATATAACTGATAAAATTACCGTAAATTACCGAAAATTTTCATAAATATCCGGAAATTTATGGAAATTTCAAAAACATTCATTTTTGGTAATTTATGGTAAGTTACCATATTTAGCCGTAAAATTACCATAAATGACCATAAAATCTCATAAATTTCCGGAAATTTATGGAAATTTATGAGATTTTTTGGTCATTTATGGTAATTTTACGGCTAAATATGGTAACTTACCATAAATTACCCAAAATTAATGTTTTTGAAATTTCCATAAATTTCCGGATATTTATGAAAATTTTCGGTAATTTACGGTAATTTTATCAGTTTGGGTAAGTTACCATATTTACCCATAAAATTACCATAAATGACCGAAAATTTCCATAAATTTCCGCGAATTTATCGACATTAAAAATTGAATTTTTGACAATTTATGGTAAGTTACCATACATAACTGATAAAATGACCGTAAATTACCGAAAATTTTCATAAATGTCCGGAAATTTATGGAAATTAAAAAAAATTAATTCAGGGTAATTTATTGTAAGTTACCATATTTACCGGTGAAATTACCATAAATGACCGAAAATTTTCATGAATTTCCGGAAATCCATGGGAATTAAAAAATGAATTTTGGGTAATTTATGGTAAGTTACCATATTTACCTGTAAAATTACCATAAATGACCGAAAATTTTCATAAATTTCCGAAAATTTTTTAAAATAAATGTTTGGTAATTTATGGTAAGTTACCATATTTAGCCGTGAAATGACCATAAATGACCAAAAAATCTCATAAATTTCTGGAAATTTATGGAAATTAAAAAAATGAATGTTGGGTAATTTATGGTAAGTTACCATATTTACCTATAAAATTACCATAAATGACCGAAAATTTCCATAAATTTCCGCGAATTTATCGATATTTAACATTGAATTTTGGACAATTTATGGTAAGTTACCATACATAACTGATAAAATTACCGTAAATTACAGAAAATTTTCATAAATGTTCGGAAATTTAAAAAAATTAATTCATGGTAATTTATTGTAAGTTACCATATTTACCGGTGAAATTACCATAAATGACCGAAAATTTTCATTAATTTCCGGAAATCCATGGGAATTAAAAAAATGAATTTTGGGTAATTTATGGTAAGTTACCATATTTACCTGTAAAATTACCATAAATGACCGAAAATTTTCATAAATTTCCGAAATTTTTTTTAAATAAATGTTTGGTAATTTATGGTAATTTACCATATTTAGCCGTGAAATTACCATAAATGATCAAAAAATCTCATAAATTTCCGGAAATTTATGGAAATTTAAAACATGAATTTTGGGTAATTTATGGTAAGTTACCATATTTACCTATAAAATTGCCATGAATGACCGAAAATTTCCATAAATTTCCGCGAATTTATCGACATTTAAAATTGAATTTTTGACAATTTATGGTAAGTTACCATACATAACTGATAAAATTACAGTAAATTACCGAAAATTTTCAGAAATGTCCGGAAATTTATGGAAATTTGAAAAAATGATTTTGAGTAGACTATGGTAAGTTACCATATTTACCTGTGAAATTACCATAAATGACCAAAAAATTTCATAAATTTCCGAAAATTCATGGAAATTAAAAAAATGAATTTTTTGTATAATTTATGGTAAGTTACCATATTTACCTGTAAAATTACCATAAATGACCGAAAATTTCCATAAATTTCCGCGAATGTATAGACATTTTATATTGAATTTTGGACAATTTATGGTAAGTTACCATAAATTACCGTAAATGACGAAAACTTTCCAACAATTTTTTAATTGTATTTTTGATAATTTGAAATAAGTGAACATGAATTTCATGTTTCTGTATTCAAAATCTAATTAGGACTGAAATCGTGACTGTACTTCGATAAATGTCTGAATTCATCCTTTCGAAATTTCGAAAGTAAGCCATCAAAATTACAGAATTTTTCATTGTAAATTGAAAAAATTTTTAACTTTTCAATTTCAAAAGATTTATAATTTAAAGTTCTGCAATTTTGAAGAGTTACAATTGAAAATTCTTCAATTTTAACGATTTGAAATTTAAAATTGTTCAATTTGGAGATTTACAATTGCAAGTTACAGAATTTTTAAAGGTAAATTTTCAAATTTTCAAACCCCTCAATTTCAAAATATTACAGAATTTTAAATGGTAAATTTTTTAAATTTTGAACTCCTTAATTTTAAAAGATTTTATAATTTAAAGTTATGCATTTTTGAAGAGTTTTAATTGAAAATTATTCAATTTTAACGATTTTCAATTTGAAATTGTTCAATTTTTAAGATTTACAATTGAAAATTACAAAATTTTTCATTCTAAATTCTCAAAATCTTAAACCCCTCTATTTTAAAAGATTTACTATTCAAAGTTTTACAATTTTGTAGAGTTACAATTGTAAATTTTTCAATTTCAGTGATTTGCAATTTGAAATTGTTCAATTTGAAGATTTAAAATTGAAATTGATTCAATTTTCCACATTTTCAATTACAAATTTTTCAATTAGGAACAGCCAGAATGACCTTTGATTTATTTTTTGGAAAGTCCTTTTTAAGGAGCTTTCCTAACACTGCAACTGATTCTATATGATCCTTACATAAAATCCTAAAAAAAATTTTTTTTTTCAGACTCACGATCAAAGCAGGCTGTCCCATGAATTTGGAGGATTTCCCAATGGACACCCAAAGATGTCCTCTAAAATTTGGCAGTTGTTAGTATCTTTTCATTAACAAAAATTTTTTTTTACACTCAACTCTCGATATAAGACCGGTTTCGGGCATGGCTTGCCTTGGCCTTGATCCTAAATCGAGGGAATCCAAACGTGAACAGGTAGGGCCGTATGAACCCTTTCCGTAATTTTTTTTCTCCGAATTTTCATGCATATCCCCCAGAAATTTGTTTGAATCTACAAAAAAAATAATTCTATTTTTTAATTAAAAAAAAAGAATAATTGTAGAAAATTGCAGTTTTTTCAAAAAAACTTTACTTTCTGTCCAATTTTTAATTAGAGTGAGGTGAATAATTAATTAAAGTTAACAACTTTAATTTTTTCAACAATTTATTATTATTGTTGATAATATTTAATTCGATAAATGCTAGAAAGTTGTTGTTTTTTCTGAAATTTTCAACTTTTTTGTTGACTTTTTAGTTAGGAACAAATAATAAATATTAATATTAATTCAAACAAAAAGACTCTCAGTAAATACTTCTAGGAAAATTTGCATTTAATATGATCCATATAGAAAATTTGAAAAATATTTCAAATATCTCTTTTATTTTAGAAAAATATATATTCACAAAAAAGAAAGAGATTGTTTAAAAAAAGATTCTGTCTATTTTTGTAAATTATTTTTTCATAACTAAAAAAGCAAATTAAAGTTAAACATTTCAGAAAAAACCGCAACTTTCTAGCACTTATCTAAAAGAAGATAGTTATAAATAATAATAAATTGTTTAAAAAACTATGTTTGTTAACTTGATTATTAATAACCTTACTAAATAAAAAGTGGGTAAAAATTTAAAAATTTCAGAAAAAACAACAACTATCTGGCATTAATATAGATGAGGATAGTTATAAACAATAATAATTTGTTTCAACAATTATTTTTGCTAAATTTATTTAATTATTAAGTCCTTGCAGTGAAAAATAGACAAATAGTTGAAAATTTCACAAAAAAACGGCAACTTTCTACTATTGAGCAAAGAGAATGTTATTAACAATGATAATAATTATTTAAACAATTATTTTTGTTAGCTTGAAATTATTATTACTTCACTTTAATTAAAAAGTAGACAAAAAGATAAAAATTTCAGGAAAAAACCCGCAACTACCTAGTAATAATACAGAAAAAGATAACTATAAACAAGAATAATTTGTTTAAATAATCATTTTTGCTAGATGGAATTAAATATTAACTCACTCCAAGTGAAAAGTCGATAAAAAGTTGAACATTTCAACAAAAACCCCAGTTTGTAGCATTATTCAAAGAGAATATTATTTAAAATAATAAATAATTGTTTAAACAATTTTTTTTTAAGATTAATCAACTGTTAACTCACTGTGATTCATAATTGGACAAAAAGTGGGAAATTTTTGAAAAAACCCCGACTTTCTATCTCGATTCTAAGAGAAAATTGTGGAAAACAATAACAAATTGTTTAAACAATGTATTTAAACATCTAATTATCAGTATAAAGTAGTATTTTATGTATTAGAAACAATTTTCTCAAAAGAACCACAAAAAAATCATAATTTCGCTTATGGGTTTTTTTTGGGACCCTATAAAACAGACTTATGGAGATGACATTTAAACAGCAATATTTTATTCGTATTCTATGGCTAATTTTGAAGATAAATTTTAAGTTTCAACTCGATTTACCTCATATTGACGATCCTGAATAAAATTTACGAAAACGTCTTTTTTCTTACGGGAAATACGTGTTAAGCTTCATGGGCTTGCGCCACCTCTAAATATCATTTTTGTTAACAACAAAAAATGGTAAATGGTAAATCCGAATTTACAGCCAATTCATCGCCCAATTTTGGCCTCCTTGCTCTTAAAGACCAGTAATATCTATATTTTCATAAAATATATTCACGTGGATAGATTAGGGGGGGGGGGGGTCCCCCAAAGTCCACCGCCGGCGCCGAGGGGGGAGGGGGGTCAAAAAGTGGTGAAAAATTGTCCACGCGGTATATGGATGGCCCCATCACATGGTAGTCAAGGGGTCGGTTTGATTATGAATGAAAAAGCAATAAAGCATCTCAAAGATCATGATTATGTATCTCCCAGATTGTTGTGGGCCAGAATGAAGGCAGGAATCAGAAGATTATTTATCATAGCGTGCTACGCCCCAGTTGATAAGTACTTGCGATCATGATGAAAGAATAATTCTGCTCTAAATATATATATATATATATTTTTTTTAAATGGATCAAGTTTTTTGTGTATTCGAGGAGATTTTCGGGCGATATGCATGAAAATTCGAGAAAAAAAATTTCCAATGAATTTTTGGACTGCGGAGGCCATTAATTCTAGGAATGTCATAAACCAGGGTGTCTTATATCGGGAGTAGAGTGTAATGTGATTCTGATTAATAATGTCCAACAAAAATATTTTTCTTCTAGCTAAAGTATTTTTTTTCGAAGTGGAAAAATAAGAGGAAATTTTCATCTCATCGAAGGTCTAATCTCTAACCTAGGGTAACTTAAGTCCCTTCTTAAACCCTTTATATTTCATCGAAAAATCTCATTGCGGAGAATAATGAGCCGGATTTATCAGAAGGTCGAGTGCAACTCTCCGGAATCGATTTCGTCTCGATAAAATCTTCCCTTTGTCAAAAGCTCAAGATTATTTCTCTTTCGAGTTACAACAACTTTTATGTGTACAGTTTTCGATAAGAAATTATTAATAATTACATAATTATATATTTTTTAAAATAATTTTTATCAAGTTAGAATTATTCTAAATATCGACAAAATTTTTGTATTTTTTTGGTTTTGGGTTAATTTTTTAATTAATAATTATTAATTAAACTTTTTCAGTTGAAGTTTCTAATCGGTTAATTAATAAATTATTTATTCTTCATTTATTATATTTTTTTTTCATTGAAAATTATTTTTTTTAACTTTCATCATTAATTGCGCATTTAATATTCCTAAGATTCTTTGGAAAATTCAAAAAGATTTTTGAAGATTTCAGATATTTTGAAAAAACATCTAGAAAATTTTGAACACAATTTTTCTATTTCAATAGATTTTACTAAATTAAAAAAAAAATATTTGAGTAATTTTAAAATATATTTAGCACTTTTAAAGGTTTCAAAAATTTTCAAATATTTTATAAATTTTCGAAAATTTTGAAATGTTTTTAATCTTTTCAAAAATTTCGAAATAACTTTTGAACTGACTCGAATTATTCCTAGAATTTTAGATAATCTTTCAAAATAAAAAAAATTGCCTCAAAATCTTCCAGATTTTTTTTGGCATGATAAAATATCCGACATTGTAAAATAACCAACACATTTTTCTTAATATTTTAAATTTTTTTATTATTTTTTAAATTGTTTTCAATCTTTTAAATATCTTTCAAAATGATTTGCATTTTTCTTATAAAATTTTAAAGTGCTGCAAAATTAAAAAAATTTCCTAAAAATCGGGACAACTGAAAAATCCCGGAAAATAAAATTTCCAAGTGTGAAATTCCCGAAAAAGAAAATATCTTTGAAATAAAAAATTCCCGAAATTATAAAACTGTCAAAATATAAAAATGCCGAATTGGAAAATTCCCAAATAATAAAATTCCCGAACAGTTTATAATATTACTGAATTTAAAAATTCCCGAATAATAAAAATTGTTATTTAATAAATATTATTTACTTATTAAATTACAATAATGAAATATTTAAACAATAATTCAAAAATAAATCAAACTTTTTCTAATTTTCTTAGATAAACATTTTTCATTATTTTATTTTTAATAAATAAATAATATCCATTGAAAAAAACATCAAAAAAATAAAGAATATATATATTTTTCTCTATTCGGTAATTTTCAAGTGTTCAGAATTTTATTATTCGGGAATTTGCAAATACGGTAACTAATATTATTAGCTTTTCGGAAATTTTATTGTTCGGGAATTTTCTAAATTGGGATTTTTATATTTCAGAAATTTTATAATTTCGGCAATTTTCTATTTGGAATATTTTCCTTTTCGGGAATTTTATTTTCGGACGACTGAAAAATCCCGAAAAATAAAATTCCCGAATCTGTAAAATTCCCGAACAGTTTATAATATTACGGAATTGGAAAATTCCGGAAAATGTATAATATTACCGAATTGGAAAATTTCCGAATAATCAAATTTTATTCCCGACAAAAAATTTCCAAATTATAAAATATCCAAACTAGAAAATCCCCGAATTTAAATAATTAACCAATTTTTTATAAATATGATTTATCTATTAAAAATACAATAATCAAATATTTTTATTACAAAATATTACTTTTAATGTTCAAAGTTTCTAAAATTATTGTTTAAATTTAAAATAACAATACATCATTGAAAAAAAATTTCATTCATATAAATATATATTCTTCAATTATTATTATTGTAAATTCAAACAATAATTTTAGGAACTTTAAACATTAGAAATAATTTTTTCTGATCAAAATATTTGATCATCGTATTTTTAATAAATAAGTAATATTTATAAAAAAAATTTAATTGTTTGAATTAGGAATTTTATTTTCCGGGATTCTTTTTTTTTACAATTTTGATAATATTTTAAAATCTTTTTGAATATTCTTTTGAAATACATTTTTCAAAATAAAAATAATTCCAAATTTTTCTACAAAACTTAAAAAAAAATTTGTATCCTCTTGAAAACTTTAAAAATTCTCAAAAAGCTTCAAAATTTCATTCAAATCTTCCAAAATATAAATTTTATTTAGATTTTTTTTCCTCACAAATTTGAAATTATTTTTCAATTTTTTTTTAAATAGAAAAATTGCCTTTTTGAAATCTTCTAGATTTTTTTTGAGTGATTCCAACTTTTTCTTTTAAATCTTGGAAATTTTAGAAAATTGCTTTAAAATCTTCTAGGCACTTTTTGGACAATTTTGGAAATCTTTTGAAGTGTTTTAAAATCCTTTAAATATTCTGTTCAAATTAATTTTTTCAAAATGTTCGAAATCTTCAAAAATTTACCATTTGTTTTTAATTTTTGAAAATCTTTTCAAATTTTGAATAATAATTATTGAAATTGTTTCTAAACATATAAATAGCTTTCGAAATAATCCGCATTTCACTCAAAATTTAAAAAAAATTCTGAACAATTAAAAAAAGTCTTAAAATCTTGGAGATTATTTTTCAAAAATTTTAGAAATCTTTTGAACTGCTTTAAAATCTTTTTAAATATTCTCTTAAAATAAAATGGTCAAACAAAAAAAATCATTTAAAATTTTCCTAGGAATGTTAAGATAATTTTTTTATTCTCTTAAAACCTTCAAAAATTATGAAAAATCTTCTAATTTTTTGGTTCGAGATCTACAAAATTCTATGCAAAATTTTAAAATTGCCCTCGAATCTTCCAAACTTCTTTTTGACAATTTTTGATGTGTTTAAAAATTTTTTAATATATATATATATATTTATTTATTTATTGTATATATTAAATGTTCAAAAATATACATTTTGTTTAAAATTGTAAAATATTCTAAAATTAAACATTTTGGAAATCTTTTGAAATGTTTTAAGATCTTTTTATATATTCTCTTTAAATCTTTTTAAATATTCTCTTTAAATTAATTTTTTCAAAATGTTCAAAATCTTTAAAAATCTTAACTCAATTAAAAATTTTTTGAAATATTTTCAAATTTTAAATTATTTTTTAAACTTTTTCAAAACTTCTATATATCATTTAGAATTATTCAAATTTTTCCTAATTTTCTTGTTTTAAATCCTGCGAATTAACAAAATTTGCTTGAAAATCTTCTAGATTATTTTTGGTCAAACTTGGAAATCTTTTTCAATTTTCTCATCAAATTAATGTTTAAAATAAAAAATCATTCTAAATTTGCCTATAAATCTCAAAAAAGATTTTCTTTTCTTGGATAAACGAATTTTTTCTAAAACTTTTTAATCTTACTACATTGAAAATTTTTGTTTTAAAATTGTCTACATTCTGCTTCAAAATTTTCGGAAATCATTTAAATGTTCAAAAATATTGTTCACTTTCATCTTAAAATTATTTCTTCAAAACAAAAAATCACTTGAAACTTTCCTAGGAATCTTAAGAAAAAAAGTTTATTCTCTTGAAACTATTTAAAATTCCTAAAAAGGTTTCAAGAAATAATATTTTTTACTCCTCCCTACTTTCTTATATTACTGTTGGTTTTTTTGTAAATGATTAAATTTAAAAAAAGTTATGTAATATTTCTCGAACCCTCCCCCCTCCCGGCCCCTTATAGCCCCGGTTGACGGTACCAAAAAAAAATCAGAATCATATTAAAAAATGAAATTCAATTATAAATATTGATTCAAAATGTATAATTTTTTAGTTGGCTACACAACAAGAGATGTACTCTACAGATGGAATACCGCAAGACAAGTAGCAATTTCCAAAGACATGAAACTTTCCCAATTCGACCTCGTGGCAAATCCAACAGCAAATCAATCCACGGAACCTTCACTAACCCAAAGTGAGTAAAAAACATTTAAAAAATTAAAAATCGATATTTCTTCAAAAAAAAAAAAGAGTTTGGCAGCCCCCTCCCATACTTCCCCTACATTCCCCTACTTCCCCTCCCCTCACTTCACACTTCGTACCACCTTTCCACAACTTCTTCCTCCAGTACTTTCCCCTCTCCTCGCTATCCCATCTAATACTCCCTTTCCCCACTTCCCCACCTCTACTTACACTCATTTCTAATCATTTTCTCTACTTCCCTCACTTACACTTTCTTTCCCTACATCTCCTCCCTACTTTCTCCTACATTCCCCTAGTCCCCTCCCCTATATCTTCTCCCTACTTTCCTCATTTCCTCAACTTCCCGTCCTCTCATTTTCCCCTTACTTCCCCTCCTTGCCCTCCCTCCACTTTCCCTCACTTACCCACCTTTCACATTCCCAAACTTCTCCTCTCCTCATTTCCCCTCACTACCCCTACTTGCCCCCTCCCTCATTTCCCCTACTTCACCTCCTTAACCACCCCTCATTTTCTCTCACGTCCCCTACTTCCCATCTCATCATTCCCCTCTCTTACCATGCTTGGTTTCTGCCTAGGACTACGAAATCCTAAAAATTGTAGGGCCGTTCAAAAAGTATATCACAATTGTGTCGTAGACGGGAGGGGTTGATGCAGAATGTGACATCACACATAAAAATTAAAATGTGAATAACAATAATTTAAAATGCTTGAAAAAATGTAAATTAGTGATTATATTTTGCAAGTAACTCATCTAAATGCAGACTTCACACTCTTTCTTCTATACCCCTCTTTGCCCCTTTTTTCAAGAATTTTTCTTTTCTTGCTTGTTTTCAAGGAACTTCCCCTTTTTTCGTTTTTTCGCTTGAAGTCGAACTGAATTAATACAATCCAACTATTTTTCCTTGAAAGTTAATTCTTTTTAATTGAAAATTCTACTATTATATTTTTGGTTCATCGAAACAGGGTCCGGATGCAATAAGGGGAGAAGCGCTCGGAAACGCTAAAAAGTATTGTCCAAGTGTCTCGTGATATCCAAATTTAGAAGTTGAAAAATAAAATTTAAAAAAAATACATGTTTGTAGAGAACGACTAGATGAAACTTTTTTCTATTTGAAGTTTTTTTCCCCTATGAACATTTTTAATAATAAAATTAAAAAAGTAAAATAAACTTTTCCCCAAATTCAAATATTTTTTAAAACATAAATCGTCATACATCAGCCAAATATTATTGAAACTGTTTGAAATTTGGTATAAATAATCTTTTTAATTGAAAAGTATCCTATTATGTTTTTGGTTCAACGAAATAGGGTCCGGATGCAATAAGAAGACGAGCGCTCGAAAACGCTAAAAAGTCTTGTCCAAGTGTCTCGTGATATCCAAAATTCAAAGTTAAAAAATTAAAATTTTTAACAAGACAGTTTTGTATTAAAAATTAAAAAAGTTTTTAAACATAAATCGTCATACCTCAGCCAAATATTATTGAAACTGTTTCAAATTTGGTATAAATAATCTTTTTAATTGAAAAG
>CAKNYM010045367.1:67181-81561 GCA_932195095.1 Andricus curvator
TTGAAACTGTTTCAAATTTGGTATAAATAATCTTTTTAATTGAAAAGCCTTCTATTATATTTTTGGTTCATCGAAATAGGGTCCGGATGCAATAAGGGGAGAAGCGCTCGGAAACGCTAAAAAGTATTGTCCAAGTGTCTCGTGATATCCAAATTTTAGAGTGAAAAATTTTCAATTTTTGAAAATACGGGTTTGTAGATAACGACTGGACGAAACTTTTTTCTATTTGAAGTTTTTTCCCCTATGAACATTTTTAATAATAAAATTAAAAAAGTGAAATAAACTTTTCCCCAAATTCAATTTTTTTTTAAAACATAAATCGTCATACATCTGCCAAATATTATTGAAACTGTTTGAAATTTGGTATAAATAATCTTTTTCATTGAAAAGTCTTCTATTATATTTTTGGTTCATCGAATTAGGGTTCGGATGCAATAAGGAGACGAGCGTTCGAAAACGCTAAAAAATACTGTCCAAGTGTCTCGTGATATCCAAAATTCAAAGTTAAAAAATTAAAATTTTTAACAAGCCAGTTTTGTAGAGAACGACTAGACGAAACTTTTTTCTATTTGAAGTTTTTTTCCCGCATAAAAATTTTTAATAATAAAATTAAAAAAGTGAAATAAACTTTTCCCAAAATTCAATTATTTTTTGAACCATAAATTGTCATACCTCAGCCAAATATTATTGAAACTGTTTGAAATTTGGTATATACGCGCAGTTTACTCTGGTATCGAGGAAATTTCAAACTTGAAACAACTTCCTGTGAGGAATTTATTTTTTACTATTTAGGCAATTCATCGGAAAAAAACTTGAAATAAAAAAAAGTTCCTCCTTATCACTCTCCAAAAGCTCTTTTCTAAATTTAATTTTTACATTCTCATTCTAATGAGAAGGTATTGGTTTTATGTAAAATTTGACATAGTCGGTTTTCATCAAATCTCCACGTTCTGAGACCCCCTGAGCTAGAAAAAACGATTTTTACCAAGGTGTCTGTCTGTCTGTAGCCACGATAACTTTCGAAAAAATGATCAGATTTGATTGAGCTTTGGCACACTTTTTTATGGCCGAAAAATAGAGAACGAGTTCGTTAACCAGCTATTTTGGATGAAAATCCAAAAAGTGAGCACATTTTGAAAATTTTTGAGACCACTTTTTTTGAAGATTTGAAAATTCTATGTACGGTTATTAGTAGTACGCAAAATGACGAACAAAATATTCTTATGACTTTTCGTGATAAACAAAAAATTACTGGAGTTATAGCATTTTCAAAATTCCAAAAAACAAACGAAAATGAACATTTTAAGCCGAAAAACGCACGATATGAAAAAAAGTCAAGAGGAGAAAAACGTTGATTCCTGAACATTCTATAATATTTTCATAACAACTTTTTGAATTTTTTGAAAAATAAAAAATTCAAATTTTGATCGCACAAAAAATTAATGAAAAATCAAAAAAGCCATTTTGCTGTCAAACTATGCAAGATACCAGAAAAGATCATCTTACCAAAATTGTGCACCTAAAAAAGATCTACAAATTTCTCATCATTCACTTTTTGACATGACGCGTAGTTTTTGTTTTATTCGTAAAAAACAGCATTGAAAATAGAAAAATCAAATTTTCAGACGAATATTACCAGCTACGAAAAAATGACCGAAACAAAATTTGTTCATCCAAGGAAGAGGTACAAATTTATTGTGACTCATGTTTCGATAGGATGCGTGGTTTTTGTTTTATTCGTGAAAATAACATTGACAGTAAAAAAAAAAAATTTTTGAAAAAACAATGCAAGGTACGAAAACATATAAATGAACAAAAATTGTGCATCCAAAAAAGACTTACAAACCCGTAATCAATTTTTGTGGTAAGAATATATTCAAAATGAAAAAATTAACTTTTCTGATAAACGGCACAAGCTAAAATAAAATGTTAACTAATAAAATTTGTCGCCTGAATTATATCATTACTTTTCATTTGAAATCAAATACAAATTTAGTAATTTGTATATGAAGAACATATAACACGAAGCACAAAGTGCGCGCTCAGTGCATTTACCAAATCGCACGCCGTAAGTGCGCTCAAACTTTTTTGTTTCTATCATACGGTTCAAATGATTTTCAAATCAAATATTGAGCGCGAAGCGCGAGTGTCTGGATGAGAATGTGTTCCTTAAGGTCCATAGAACCTTGAGTAAATAAAGTTCCTTTTCAGTCTAAAATAAAAACAAATTTAACAATCACTTAATATGTAGAGGTTTTGATAATTTTATAATATTTGCAAACAAACTTTTTCTTTTCATCGAAGTCGAACACGAAGTTCAAAAATCTAGAGGAGCCGAGCGTAAAGCGCGATGTAAATACGCCCGAGCGCGTAGCGCGAGGTGAATACATAATCGAGCGCGAAGCGCGAGATAAATATATGATCGAGCGCGAAGCGCGAGATCCAACAGTCGCGCGCCCTAGGCGCGCTCAAACTTGCGAGCGAAGCGAGCCGCGCGCGAAGCGCGCCATGAGGATATCACGAGATGCTTGGACAATAATTTTTCGCGTTTTCGAGAGCTCGTCCTCTTATTGCATCCGGACCATCACTCTTTTGAATCGCTATTCTATTTTTGGTTGAAAATTGATCCTTTCCAGTTTAAAATTCAACAACTGGGTTGAAAATCTATGTATTTTATTGAACATTTGTCTATTTCGATGAATAATTAATCTTCTTGATTAGAAATTCAACTGCTTGGTTTAAAATAGAACTTATTTGTTGAAAATTCATTTTTTTAGTTAAATATCCATCTCTTTGGTTGTAAATTTAACTAATTTGTTGACAATTCGTTTTTCTTGGTCAAAAATTAATTTTTCTAACTTAAAATTTGACTATTCTATTTTTGGTTGAAAATGTATTGATTTTGTTGAAAATTGTTTTTTTGTTGTTGAAAATCAATTTTTTCAGCTGCACATTGAACTATTTCAATTTTGCTTGGAAATTTACTCCTTAGTTCAAAATTCAACTATTTGGTTAGAAATTAACGTAAATTTGTTAACTTTTGTTAAAAATTCGTTCTTTCGGGTTAAACATTTTTATTATTATTGTAAAAAATTCAGCTGTTTGGTAGAAAAATCAACTATTTTGTAGAAAATTTATTTTTTTGGCTTGAAAATTAAAGAATTTGGTAGAAAATCAAACTATTTAGTAGAAAATTCAACTATTTTGTAGAAAATTTATATTTTTGGCTTGAAAATTGAAGAATTTAATAGAAACTTAAATATATGGTAGAAAATTACACTATTCAGTAGAAAACTCAACTATTTTGTAGAAAATGTATCTTTTTGGCTTGAAAATTCAAAAATTTTGTTGAAAATTCAAGTATTTTGTCGAAAATTAAACTATTAAGTGGGAAATTCAACTATTTTGTAAAAAATTCATCTTTTTGGCTTAAAAATTCAACTATTCAGTAGAAAATTCAAGAATTTGGTAGAAAATTTAACTATTTGGTAGAAAATTCAACAATTAGTATAAAACTCAAGAATTTGGTAGAAAATTCCACTATTTGATAGAAAATTCAACTATTTAGTAGAACACTCAACTATTTTGTAGAAAATTCAACTATTTGGTAGAAAAATCAACTATTTTGTAAAAAATTCAACTATTTTGTGGAAAATTTATATTTTTGGCTTGGAAATTGAAGAATTCAATGGAAGCTTCAACTATATGGTAAAAAATTACACTATTCCGTAGAAAACTCAACTATTTTGTAGAAAATGTATCTTTCTGGCTTGAAAATTCAAAAATTTTGTCGAAAATTCAACTATTTTGTCGAAAATTAAACCATTAAGTGGAGAATTCAACTATTTTGTAGAAAATTCATCTTTTTGGTTTGAAAATTCAACTATTTAGTAGAAAATTCAAGAATTTGGTAGAAAATTCAACTATTTGGTAGAAAATTCAACAATTTAGTAGGAATTTTAAGAATTTGGTAGAAAATTCCAATATTTGGTAGAAAATTCAACTATTTAGTAGAAAACTCAACTATGTTGTAGAAAATTCAACTATTTGGTAGAAAAACCAACTATTTTGTGAAAAATTCATCTTTTTGGCTTGAAAATTCAACAATTTTGTAGAAAATTAAACTATTTAGAAGAAAATTCCATTATTTGGTAGAAAATTCAACTATTTTGTGGAAAATTTTTATTTTTGGCTTGAAAATTGAAGAGTTTAATAGAAACTTTAACTATATAGTAGAAAATTACACTATTCAGTAGAAAACTCAACTATTTTGTAGAAAATGTATCTTTTTGGCTTGAAAATTCAACTATTTAGTATAAAATTCAAGAATTTGGTATAAAATTCAACTATTTGGTATAAAATTCAACTATTCAGTAGGAAATTAAACTATTTTGTAGAAAATTTATCTTTTTGGTTTAAAAATTCAAGTATTTAGTAGAAACTTTAACTATATGGTAGAAAATTCAAGGATTTGATAGACATTTAAACAATTTGGTAGAAAATTAAACTATTTAGTAGAAAATTCAACTATTTTGGAAAAAATTTACCTTTTTGACATGAAAATTCAAGAATTCCGTAGAAAATTCAACTATTTGGTAAAAAATCAACTATTTGGTAGAAAATTCAACCATTTAGTAGAAAATTCAACTAATTTGTAGAAAATTCAAGAATTTGGTAGGAAATTCACCTGTTTGGTAGAAATTTCAACAATTTAGTAGAAACTTCATCTATTTTGTAAAAAATTTATCTTTCTGGCTTGAAAAATCAACTATTTTGTAAAACATTCATCTTTTTGACTTGAAAATTCAACAATTTTGTAGAAAATTAAACTATTTAGTAGAAAATTCAAGAATTTGGTAGAAAATTCCACTATTTAGTAGAAAATTCAACTATTTGGTAGAAAATTCAACTATTTAGTAGAAAACTAATCTTTTTGGCTTGAAAATTCAACAATTTTGTAGAAAATTTATCTTTTTGGCTTGAAAATTCAACAATTTTATAGAAAGTTCAACTATTTAGTAGAAAATTCAACAATTTGATAGAAAATTTATGTATTTTGTAGTAACTAGTCTTTTTTGGTAGAAAATTACTCATCTTGAATAAAAATTTAACTGCTTAGTTGAAATTTGATCTTTTTTGTTAAAAATTCATTTTATAAGTTCAAGATCAATGCCTTTAGTTGAAAATTGAACTATTTTGTTGAAAACTCGTTTGAATATCAACTTTTTCAACTGCAAATTTAAATATTTTATTTTCAGTTGAAAATTAATTGCTTTATTTCAAAATTCAAATATTTGGCTGAAAATTGACTTGTTTTTAAATTCAGCTGTTCTGTAGAAAAAATCTTTTTTTTGACAACAGTCAATAAATTTTGTTGCTCTTGCAACAATTTTTTCATTTTTATTGAATTAACGGATAAAAAAACCTCCAAAATTTTTTCGTTAAAAATAATCTAGAACCTTCCTGCTTTTTCTCCACTAATTTCTGCGTTACTTACCCTTTTATAAGTCCTCCTCACTTCCCCTACGCTCCCACCCCTCTCTTCCTCTCATTTCCCCACCCTTATTTTTCACCATTTTCCTTACTTTCTCTCACTTCCACTTACTTCTTGTAGTTTCCCTCTCCTCATTTTCCCTCACAACCATTACTTCCATTCCCATAATTTCCCCATCTCTACATTCCCTCCCCAAGTTCTCATAACTTCCCCTTGCTGCCCCTACTTTTCCTCCACTAATTTCGGCGTTACTTACCCTCTTATAATTCCTCCTCACTTCTCCCCTCTCCCACCCCTCTCTTCCTCTCACTTCCCCACCCTCATTTTCCTTACTTTCCCTCACTTCCACTTCTTGTAATTTCCCTCCCCTCCTTTACCCTCATGTCCATTACTTCCCCTCTCATCATTACCTCTACTTCCCGACGTCTACATTCCCTCCATAATTTCCCCTCTCCTCATTTCTGTTCGCTTTCCCTACTTCCCCTCCACTGATTTTCCCGTAACTTACCTGTTCATAATTCCCTCCTACTTCCCCTGCTTCCCCTCCCCTAATATCCCCTTCCTTCCCGTACATTCCATTCGCTCATTCTCCCTCAATTCCTCTACGCCCCTGACCGAAACTATAAGGCTTTCTGCCCAGGGCTACTAAACCCTTAAAAATTTCCAATTTTCAAAATCCCTTAAATTTTTTGTTTGGCTAACTCAAACAAAAAATGAAAATTACTCTCCTCGTTCTGAGAATCTGAGGTCTCTATATCTCCTATCTGCACATCCATCCTACTCTCGTACCGGATATTACATTCCGGAGAACTCCAACCTTACACATCGATGGATTTGCCATCTTGAGCAAGCAACGCTGTTATCCTACCCTCCCCTTTTCAGATAAGTGCCACCTAATCACCTTGTTTCTCCTCAGCACTTTCGTCATGCGTGCAAAAAGCTCAGCGACGTGGAAAATCCCTGATGTCGAATTTCCACCCCTAGATGCGAATTTACTGAGATGGCTTCTCTTCCGATTAGATTAATTCTAAACACAATGCCTCCGAGTCGATGAGTAAGGGGAGTTCTAATAATAGATTCCTACCTTACCAACATCGAGACTGCTCCACCGCACAAGTGGTTCGTGTCCGTGCTAAGTTTCTTTTTCTAGAACATTCTGGATGACGTAAACAAGAATATTCTAGAAACTTAGCAGGGACACAAACCACTTTTGTTGTGGATTGTTCTCGATGTCGGTAAGGTAGGAATTTTTGATTAGAATTAGATTACTCATATACTTCCCCAATTTGGGATGACATAATTTTGCCGGAAAAGAGAAATCCTGAATTTTGAAAAATACCGAAAATATAATTACTGAAGTAGGAATTTTCCGAAATATCGTATTACCGGGAAAAAATAAAACTACCGAAATTGTTTATTCACGAAATTAAAATATTCCAATATTAATATTTAACATAACTAGGAAAATTCCAAAATTTAAAATCAGCAAAATGCTTAAGTTCTCGAAATTTTAAAATCTGACATTTCAAATTTCCCAAATTAGTACATTTTAAAAATTTTCAATTTCCCGAAAAAATCCAATTTTTTATAGTAAGCTATTTTCAATTTCAAACTGCACGTATATATAAAATAAAATATTTTTCTCGCACATACAAAATATGACTCTTTTAACAGGAATGTTAACTTAAGTAATTTAATAATTTCGGTAATATTAAAATTCTTCATTTTTCTAGTTTCCTTAACTTTTACTTTCGAAAAATTCCAATTTCATTAATAAACATTTCCGATAGTTTTATTTTGTATAGGTAATTTGAAACTTCGGAAATTTTCATTTTTGGGTAATTACATATTTACAACTTTTATTATTTGGCCACATAATTATTCAGTGAAATAAAAATTATGTAAAAGAGTGATTCAGAAAAATAGAAAGGATGTGCTGCCTCAAAAATGTTTAATTTAGAAACAGCAAAAGAGTCAAAAAGTGATCTTCATCTGTAAATTAACTTTTATGCGTAGCAACAAGTGAATCAAAAATGATTAATACCATCATTTAGAGCATCTTTTAGAGTTATAAAATTAAAAAAAAATTTTATTATCAGAAAAAAAATAGTCATTCAAACCGCCCCCTCCCATACTTCCACTCCCCTACCCTTCCTACTTCCCCTCTCCTCTCCTCCCGTACTTTCCCACCCCGCACCTCAAACTTCGCTTCCCCTCCCTTCCCGAACTTCTTCATATACTTCTCCCACTCCTCACTTCCTTCACATTTCCCCCACTCCCTTTACCCCCTCTCTTCCCCTACTCACCCACCCCTCATTTCCTGCCACTTCTACTTCCCCTACCTCAATTTCCCTTTCACGCCCTACTTACCCTCCCTTAATTTTCCCCACTTCCTCTACCCCCTCTCCTCCCCTACTTACCCACCCCTCATTTCCTGCCACTTCTACTTCCCCTACCGAAATTTCCCCTCACAACCCCTACTTACCCTCCTTTCATTTCCCCTACGGACGGGCGGACGGACTATTATTTTTAATTTTCAAAAAAAGCCTTTTTTGGCCCCTCCTAATACTCATGCGCCTCTAATTTTCTATATTCTAATTTTTCCTTTAAATTCAGCAGAGAGAATAATCATATAAATAAAAGGATAGTTCCCTCAATTACAGAGGAGTACTCGATGCTGCTGGTATCATTCCATCTGCAGAGGCATATGGGCAACTTTCTTATACAAGTCTACGGCCCCTGCGTTCTTCTAGTCGTGTTGTCATGGGTCTCTTTTTGGCTCAACAGGGAAGCTACCGCTGATCGAGTTTCCCTTGGTAAGTTGATTCTTTTCTCCTTTGAGTAGAAAGCTCTTAAACACAATTTTGCTTCTCTTCTTCCCCAGATAAGATGGAAAAGTCCAAATCTGATTTTAACTTCCATTTCTTTATGAAACTCAAGTCGTTCAAACCTCTCCCTCCCATACTTTCCCTCCCCTTTCCCCTTCATTCCCCAACTTCCACTCCTCTCACTTCACCCTCCGCCCCGCCTTCCCCAATTTTTTTTCTTCTACTTCCCCCTCTCCTCGCTACCCCGGCTGACACTCCCCTTCTCATACTTCCCTTCTCCATCCTTCACTTCCCCTCCTATAGTCACCTTTGTTTCTAATCATTTGCCGTACTTTCCCTCACTTAAACTAAGTTCTCCTACTTCCTCTCCCTAAGTTTCCATACTTCCCCTTCCCTCACTTCTCCTACTCCCCTTAACTTTCCCTAATTACTCTCCCCAATTTCACAATTGCTTCCCCCTCATTTCACATCACTTCCCCTACTTTCCCTCACGTTTCTGCTCACTTCCTCTACTTCCCCTCCACTCATTTCCCCTCACATCCCCTAATTCGCCTCCCATTATTTTCCTTCACTTCTTTTACTTTTCCTACCCTCATTTCCCCTCACTTCCTATCCTTGGAAAAAAGTGCAACAGACGGACCGAAACTATAAGGGTTTCTGCCCGGGGCTACGAAACCCTAAAAAATGCCCTCACCTAAAATCTCAAGTATAAATTTCCTAGATTTTCATGATGAAAATTTCAAAAAAAGTTTTACCCCCCTAGCTGCCGGGGAAAGCAGTCGATTTCAATCCCCAAGTCTCAAGAATTGAAAAAAAATTACAAAATACGTTTCAAGTTTCTATTATTCACACGTTAAGTTGTTCAAATCTTCCCCCTCCCCCCTCTTTCTCCTCTTCTTTATTTTATCCTGTCCTATCCGATCATATCTATCACCACACCCTTACTCCTCCTTTTCATACATTTTCCCCTGATTCCACTCTCCAATCTACTTTCCATCTCCTCCACTGCCCCTCATCTCCCACTCCCCCCACTTCACTTCACTCCCCCACCTTACTTCCCATAAAACCCATACCTCGGTTACTTGCGCTCCCCGCGTCCCGTTCCACCATTCCCCTCTCACACATAGCATCATCTCCCCCACTTCATCCTACTCCGATCTCCCCTATTTCCCCTCCCTGGCCCTACTCTCTCAACTAAATTACAATTTTCTTCCTCTACCCCTTCCCCTGAAATATTTTCCCTATCCTTCCACGCCCTCCCACACTTCCCCTCTTCCACCTAACCTCACAGGAAAAAAGTACAACGGACGGACACCCGACCGAAACTATAAGGGTTTCTGTTCGGGGGTAAGATACCCTAAAAAGTTTCATCCCCCTAGTTACCGGGACAAGTTTTGAACCCCCAAATCTAAAAAATCTCTCAACTTTTTTTTAATTGTTTGACATCCAGTGCTAGCCAATTCGTGCTTTAGATTTTGACTAAGGACATTTTTAGGGTTTTATAGCCCTGGGCTGAAACCCTTATAGCTTCGGTCGGGTTTTCAACCCTCCGTCTTACTTTTTCCCCATCAATATGATTCTATAGAATCGGATCGGATCAGATAGAATTGGATAGGATTTGATAAGATGGGATCGGATCAGATTGGATCTGATAGGATGGTATAGGATAGTATCTGGTAGAATCAGATAGAACCAGAAATAATCGGATAGGCATCGTCCATAAATGACGTAACACAATTTTTCG
Organism: Andricus curvator; assembly: GCA_932195095.1. Lineage (NCBI taxonomy): Eukaryota > Metazoa > Arthropoda > Insecta > Hymenoptera > Cynipidae > Andricus > Andricus curvator. The sequence goes on from CAKNYM010045367.1 coordinate 77,248, forward strand.
ACAATTTATTACCCCTCCTTCCCCACATCATCACGAATAGAATCGGATAAAATCGGACATTATTGGATAGGGTCGTATCTTACTGGATCGTATCTGATAGAATCGGATCGAACAGTATATCGAACTGTATCAGATAGGAACGGGTAGAATCGGATACGATCGGATTGTATATTATCGGGTAGGATCAGGTATGACTGGATAGAATGGGATAGGATCATATGAAATCGGATAGGATTTGATAAGATCGGATCGAGAAGGACCAGATCGAGGTGGATAGATTCTGATAGAATAAGATAAAACCAGATATTATCGGATAGTATCGTATCGAATAGGACCCGATAGAATCGGATAGGATCAGATAGAATCGGATAGGATTAAATAGGGCCAGGAATAATCGGATAGGCGTCGTCCATAAATGACGTCACGCAATTTTTCGACATGTATTACCCCTCCTTCCCCACATCATCACGCAAGGTGATGCCTTAGTATCGAGTAGGTAGGTAGCATCAGATAGGAGCGGATAGAATCGGATAAAATGGGATAGAATCGGATAGGGTCGTATCGTACTGGATAGTATCGGATAGGCTCAGATAGATTCGGATCGAACAGTATATGATACAATCGGGTAGGATAGGATCCCACTGTATCAGATAGGATCAGGTAGAATCGGATACGATCGGATTGGATATTATCGGGTAGGATCAGGTAGAACTGGCTAGAATCGGATAGAATCAGATGAAATTGGATAGGATTTGATAAGACCGGATCGGTTATGATCAGACTGAGGTGGATAGAATCGAATATTATCGGATAGGATCGTATCATATTGAACAGTATCTATAGGACCGAATAGAATCGGATGGAATCGGATAGAATCAGAATGAATCGGATAAGATCAGATAAGATCGGATCGGATCAGATAGTGTATGATACAATCAGGTAAGATAGGATCGAGCTGTATAAGATAGGACCAGGTAGAATCGGATACGATCGGATTTTATATTATCGGATAGGATCATGTAAAACTGGATAGAATCGGATAGGATCAGATAAAATTGAATAGGATTTGATAAGATTGGATTGGTTAGGATCACCTAGGAGTGGATAGAATCGGATAAAATCGGATATTATCGGATAGGATACTATATGATGCAATCGGGTAGGATAGGATCGGACTGTATCAGATAGGATCGGGTAGAATCGGATACGAACGGATTGGATATTATCGGGTAGTATTAGATAGGACTGGATAGAATCGGATAGGATCATATGAAATCGGATAGGATTTGATAGGATCGGATCGGGTAGGATCAGATATGACCGGATAGAATCGGATAGGATAGGATATTCCCAAGAATTTAATCAGTTTTTTTCTCTATTTCCAGGTATTACGACCGTTTTGACAATGACTTTTTTGGGACTCGAGGCGAGGACAGATCTGCCAAAAGTGCCATATCCGACCGCCCTGGATTTCTTCGTTTTTCTCTCTTTCGGATTCATATTTGCGACCATTATTCAATTCGCCGTGGTTCATTATTTCACAAAATATGGCTCAGGAGAATGCTATTTCAGTTCTGATTTCAGCGACACCGATAGTTCGAGTGACGAAGAAATCGTTCGACGGCCTCGGAGAAAAGATACGGTAAATAATGTAAAATAGAGAGTTCAGATTTATTTTAGGTCTTCTAAAACGATATGTCCATGTTAAACAACCATTTGAAAATCCCGCCGGAAATTTTGCAGTTACGAAACTTTCATCGGTCGCTCTTCGCCAAACTTGATTTTTTTTAATTCACTTGAATTAATTTGAATTTCTTTAAATTCTTCTGAGTTTTTTCAGTTCTATGTATTCTTTTGAATTGGTTTTTATTGCTTGGAATGCTTTTAAGTTCTTTCAAATTCTTATGAATTCCTTCGAGTTCCCTGAATTCCTATAAATTATTCCTTGAATTCTGCTAAATTCCTTTAATTCAACTAAATTCTCCCGAATATCTGAAATAATAATTCCCTCAATTACATGAATTGCTTCAATTTGTATAATTCCTTCAATTCCGAGAATTGTTTTAATTCCATGGACTTCAAAATAATGAAAATAATTCAGAGGAATTGGAAACAATTTAGGGAATTCAGAATAATTGAAGAAATTTAGAAGAATTCAGAAGAATTAGAGGAATTCAGGGAATTTACGGAATTAGGAGAATTCATGGAATTCAGGGAATTCAGAGAATTCAGGGGATTCAGAGAATTCAGGGAATTTACGGAATTCAGGGAATTTAGGGCATTTACGGAATTAAGAGAATTTAAAGAATTCAGAGAATTCAGGGATTCAGAGAATTCAGGGTATTTACGGAATTCATGGAATGTACGGAATTAAGAAAATTCAAAGAATTTAGGAAATTTAAAGAATTCAGGGAATTCACGTAATTAAGAAAATGCAGGGAATTCAGAGAATTCATGGAATTCAGAGAATTCAGACAATTCAGGGAATGTACGGAATTAAGAAAATGCACGGAATTCAGAGAATTCATGAAATTCAGAGAATTCATAGCCAACAGCCATACCACGCTGAAAAAACCAGTTCTCGTCAGATCACTGAAGTTAAGCAGCGTTGGGCGCGGTTAGTACTTGGATGGGTGACCATTCGAGAAAACCGAGTGCTGTTGGCACATCGTGGGTGTGGTGAGCCCACACTTGTAGTTATTTTACTACAAGCTATCAACCTAGAAACACTACCCGAATCGGGTAGTGTCACGCCTACCCTGAAAGGAAAATGGCTTAATGGTATACATACATACATACATACATACATACATACATGGAATTCAGAGAATTCATGGAATTCAGAGAATTCATGGAATTCAGAGAACTCATGGAATTCATGGAATTCAGAGAATTCATGGAATTTACGGAATTCAGAGAATTCAGGGGATTCAGGGAATTGACGGAATTCAGGGAATGTACGGAATTAAGAGAATTTAAAGAATTTAGGAAATTTAAAGAACTCAAAGAATTTACGTAATTAAGAAAATGCATGAAATTCAGAGAATTGAGGGAATTCAGGGAATTCAGAGAATTCAGGGAATTTACGGAATTAAGAGAATTCAGAGAATTCAGGAAATTCAGAGAATTTTTTGGTTTAATTCAAAAGTTTTTTTTTTTATTGACAATTTAAGTATTTTTTGGTGAAAATATCGACTATTACACTTTTTGTTGAGATTTAATTTTTTTATCAAAGATTCATCAGTTTGGTTAAAAGTTTAACTATTTTGTTAAAATTTTTGTTAAAAATTTTGTTCTTAAATCATATAAGATTTTCTGTAGAATCCATAACAAAATGTTGGAAAATAAACCGAGGTTTTTTTCTAAAGAAAGGGTAATTAATTAATTACAATGAACTCTTGCTTATTCCAAGGCTTAATTATTCCTAGTCCCCCATGATGGGATATTTCTAGTGGCGCAGTTCCGCCACCTCCCACGACGGTCTCGCCCGTATCAGTGGCTGACCAATTAAAAAAAGGCCCGATGAGCGGGAGGCCCACGTTGGTTTAAATTGAGTATTTTAGCATGACGTCATGGAAACGCATACGAGTTTTTGGAGAAAATATTCTAAACGTAAAAGTTAGTCATAAATGTAGGAATAGTAATATTTGTCAAGTGTATCATCCTTTTGGTTGAAAATACAATAATTTTGTTAAAAAGTCATCCTTTTTGGTTAAAAATGAAACTGATTTTTTGAAAATTGTTTTTTTTGTTGTTGGAAATTAAGGTATCTTCGTAGAAAATTTACTACTTGTTTGAAACTCATATTTTGATGTTGAAAAGTCAAACTGAAATCTCTTTTTGATAAAAATTCAACTATTTTTTTGAAAATTTGTGTTTTTAATTTAAAAATTCATCTAGTTCAGTAGAAATTGCATCTTTCTTGGATAAAAACGCAACTGTTTGGTTGAAAATTCCACAATTTTGTTAAAAAGTAATCCTTTCGGTCGAAAATTCAACTATTTCGTAGAAAATTTGCTTGTTTAAAATTCATATGTTGGTGTTAAAAAGTCTATTGAAATGTTTTTTGGAAGAAAATTTAACTATTTTTTTTGAAAATTTGTCTTTTTAATTTAAAAATTCATCTGTTTTAGAAGAAATTTCATCTTTCTTGGATAAAAAAAAGCAACTCATTGGTTAAAAATTCAATATTTTTGTTAAAAAGTCATCCTTATTGGTTGAAAATTCAACTGTTTTGCTGAAAATTCAACTATTTTTACTTCTTGTCTAAGGGCGCAGTCCCATGGATACATATTAGCAGAGTAGCAGATTTGC
>CAKNYM010045369.1:1958-26622 GCA_932195095.1 Andricus curvator
ATTTTCAAAGAAAAATCATAAAACTTCAATAAAATTCACAAAAATTCCATTTCCCAAATAAAATTCTTAAAATTCCAAGAAAATTCGCTAAAATTCCATTTCCAAAGAAAAATCATAAGACTTTAATAAAATTCACAAAAATTCCATTTTCTAAATAAAAGTTATAAAACTTCAAGGAAATTCACCAAAATTCCATTTTTCAATTAAAAGTCATAAACTTGAAGAAAATTCACTAAAATTCGACTTTTCAATTAAAATTCGTCAAATTTCAAGAAAACATATCAAAATTTAATTTAGATCATCAAATGAAGAATAACCTGCCTTAAGAACTAATGTACAACATAATAGGAAGCAATTTTCAATTGACTTACTTTATCTCGATGTAGTGAAGGGAAAATTTTAATTAGTCATAAAATGACTATTTACAAATATTTCACTTATTCACTGTCACTTGTCACATATTTAAAAATAAAGGGGGGGGGTGCGATGGTCTTGTTGCCCTATTCGCAGGTCCAGTCTCTCTCGGTGCTGAATTCTCGGTGTTGAAGGTTTTTCAGGTGTCCGATGTCTCTTTCGGTGTTGAATTCTCGGTGTCGGAAGCTTTTCAGGAGTCCGATGTTTCTCTCGGTGTTGAATTCTCGGTGTCGGAAACTTTTCAGGAGTCCGATGTCTCTCTCGGTGCTGATTCTCGGTGGTTCAAGTCTTGGCTAAACCTCTCCCAATTTCTCACACTAACGGGTCCTGGGCCTTAAATATAATCGTCCCAGGATTATCCGCCAGTATTTGAAATAATTGAGGCGCTTGAACTTTTTCTCAGTTCACGGTGTAGCCGAATCCCACTACGCTGTCACCAAATGTTACGTCCTGCCTGTTGGATCTGGCAGAACAGATTTTCAACCCAGCGATGATTGGCTGAGAACCTTCTGTTCGTCGGCTGGCTTGCGTCGAATTAAAAACCGACTACCGCGAAACTGGCAGACGAATTTAAAATGAGAGTAAAGAGAACACACTGAATTTGGGAACAATTGTTTATTTATTCACTTTTAACTATTAAAATTATCCACTAAGCACAATAATCCTTTGGAATGGCACACACGATATTTATTTAAAACGAAAGAATTATTATTAATCTATAATCTACTAGATATTATATTCCCTTAAAGAACAATATGCTATATTAATTAAAAACTAAATAACGAGTGTCGTAGGTTCGAAGTTAAAGAAGCGCGCCGAAATACAAAATTCTAACTTTTCCGTGCTCCGCATCTATATTTAAAAGCTCATTTTGCGCGGGGTTTATCCCTACCTTTAGAGTTTAGCCAATGGGAATGCTGACGTCACTCAATTTTAGAGCCAAATAACCAATCATAAATGAGGTCACTTTACTCCTCCTACAATTTCAGGCAATTAAAGTGAGTGACAGTTCAAGGACTTGGGTCCAAAGTTCGACTTTTCGACAGGATAACCGTCAATCACTTTGAGTGACGGTTTCCTGTTTGAAAGTCCAAAAATCGGTGTTTATGGCGTCTACCTGGCGCCATGGCCCATTAATGATACTAAAAATAGCTCAAGGTCTCAAGTTCCTAACCTCTAAATCCATCTTGGGTACCAAACTGCGCAGTAAGTTTGACGAGTGTATAACCCAGAGGAAATGCGATACGATACTTAAACATAAACATTCTAAAACGCAATTAGTCTATAGTTTCATAGATATTAATGTACAATTATAATTACTTTTTACATATACAAATTTATGCCCTTTCGTAAATTGAATCAGGATTATTCTTTTTTCGAATGAAGAGAAAGAGAGAGTATGTTGGGGAATTCATATAATTATTGCAAAATATATTAAAGCTTCTTTTTCATAGACTAAAATTATTAAATACAGAAATTGTTAAAGTAAATCAATAATTCCTCTTTTTGAATCTTTTCTATACTAGTAGTGGTAAGAAAGATTTCTTCTCTATCGAATTGGCTATGAAATAAAAATGATTTTATCGACGGCAATACGCATGCCGTCACATAAGTCACAGCAGGTCACAATAGAATGAGCCAATCAGCTGTCGAGAATCGGGAGCAAGATTCCTATTATAAAAAGTACATGCATTTTGGCTAACTTCACGCGTAGTCCCTAAACCCTATTGGTCAATTCAGTTAGCCATTGACATATTATGTAAGTCAAAGCAGGTCACAGTAGAATCAGCCAATCAGCTGTCGATAATCGGAAGCAAGATTCGATAAGTCGATAATGTAAAAAAGATTCGATAACTCGATAATTCAAGTAGGCGCTAATTTCAAGTCAACATTTCTGGACCAATTATTACAATGAATTAATAAAATAGTTGAAAATTAAGAATACAATAAAAAATAAGTCGAGTTAGTTATAATTCATTATTAGTCACTCTAAACATAGGGGAAATGGAAGAAAGTGTTTTCAAAATGCAAAACAAAATCAAAATGTTTGATGATAAATGATGATAACAGTAAACAGATTAAATTTTTCTTTTTTTTCTAAAATTTGAATCATCTTGAAATCGGTCAGAGATTTGTAAAAACTAATAATTACAAAGAACTCAAACTAACCCAATAAAAAGTTTTTAAAAATTCAAGACAATAATGCAAATGAATTTTACACAAAAAGTTGAATTTTCAAACCAAAAATATGCATTTTTCAACAAAATAAATGAATTTTCAACCAAGAAGATTAAATGTCTATCAAAAAATATAAATTTTCGGTAGAAAATTAATTTTTAATTTTAAAAAACTAATTTTCAATCACAGAAATGAACTTTCAACCAAGAATATTAATTTTTTTTAAATACATGAATTTTGAAACAAATTTTAAAATTTTAAAGAAATTTTCAACCAAAAAGGTTAATTAGTTAATTAATTAACTATAGAAAATTTGAACTTAATAGCTGAATTTTCAAGTGAAGAACTTAAAAAAATTCATTTTCATCGAAAAAAATTCAGTTTCACCAACAAAAAAAAACGAATTTTCAAAAAAATAGTTAAGCTTTTAAGAAAAAAAATGATTCTTTAACTAAAATAATGCATTATCATCAACAAAAACAAAATGAATTTTTAACCCAATAGGGGATGTTCAATTGAAAGAAAGGATTTTGTACCAGAAAAAAAAAATTTCAACAAAATAGATGAATTTTCAACAAAATAGTTAAATTTTCTACCAAAAAAATGAATTTTTGACAAAAAAGAGAATAGTTAAATTTTCAGTAAAAAATCTTATTTTCAGACAAAAAATGAATTGTCAACCAAAAAGATTAATTTACTGTAAAAAAAAATTTGTAACAAAATAAATGAATTTTCTCCCAAAAAAGTGAATTAGTCACCAAGAAGACTAAGATATTCTACCATAAAAGACAAAGTTTCAAAAAAATACAGAAATTTTCAACCAAATAGCTGAATTTTCCATATAAATGTTAAATAAAACATGGAATAGTGAAATTTTCAATTACAAAAATTAATTTGCAACAAAAATTTAAAAAAAAAATAGTTGAATTTTGAATCAAGAAGTTATCAAATCAAGATATATTGGGACAAAAACCCTGGAACTAATGAAAAATTGACAGAATGATTTAAGCAAGAACTTGTTTAAATACCTTGTAAATTCCACATTTTTCTGTTTTTCTAAGATGTATTCATATTGGAAAATGATAATTTCTAATAGAACGAGCGAACATTAACCGGTTGTGGTAAGTTTTGGTTTTCAAAATTATTATTTAAATGTAAATAGTGCAATGAAAATATGGAACAATGGTTATTTTTTCATTTATTGTAAAAATACCATTTTGACTGTTATTTAACAATAATCTGGAATTTTTCTCAGTTTAATCATGAAAATAAATAATGGGACATTTTTCTTAATCATGAAGGTTAAAAATAAAATTTTGATATAAAAATAAACAAAATGTTGAAAAATGAACCGAGTTTTTTTTAAAGAAAGGGTAATTATTGCGCGCGTAGCGCGCACAATGTTCTAGTTAAATAAATATTTAGTTTTCCAATTGATATTTCACATTCCGGTGTATTAAGTAAAAATAATATAAATGTTTCTTTAAAATGGATAAAGAAACATGTATTATATTTTCATTTTCTTACAGCAATTTTTGATTAAATAATTTGATATAAATTAATCAATATTGATCCTAGGTTAGAAGTATACTGTACCAATCAATTCTATGTAAAAAATAACCCCAGAAACTTGTACTGATTTTTCACTTCCATTCAAAATTGTTTTTTTTCTTTTCAAATGTATAACTTTCAAGGCTGCAGGATTATAAAAAAAGCATTGCTATTAATTCGCAACGATAAAAATCAAATAATTTCAGAATTTATTAAATTGACCTTTTAAATGAAGAACGCTTGCGAAGTTGAACAAAAACGAATTTAACCGATAAAGATTATATAAATTCTAATTAAAAGCCTTCAATGTTAAATAATTTTTAATTGAAACCTTCAAAATTATGAAATTTTATTTTAAATTAGAAATAATAGTTTTAAATAGAAAACGTTCTAATTGGAATACTTTATAGATTAAAAAAAATGAAAAACCTTAAATAGAATTTTTAAATAAAATAACAGTTTTAATGCATAAAATAAGTCTTCACTGGCGTCTGTCCGTCCGTCTTTCTGGCTCTATGTATGTTTGTTTGTAAGTATGTATGTATGTATCCTAAAAGAAAGAGCGAGTTCGTTAACCAACGGCAGATACGTGAAGAAAGTTTAAAAGAAGAATTAAAGCTTTCTAAAATATCAACCATTTTTCCCTCGGCCATTTTATGAAAAGACTTGTTGTTTTAGGTTTATTTATCGAAAACACTATGCAAAAAATCCTATAAAATTTCTTAGCAGTTTTCGTTAGGATTTTTCATTTCGGTTTTATTGATCGAAAATACTATCAAAAAAAGGGAAAAGTCTAATTTTCGGCTAAACCACGTGAGATACAGAAAAAAGTTGTATGGGTGAAAAAAACACATACAATTCTTGAACAATATTGAAAAAATCAACGGTCTCAAAAGTTTCTTTAGCCGCGTCATTACCAACAAGATTTATAGTGTGTGGGTTACAAGGAACAAAAAATACTCTTGGGTTTAAATTTAAAAATTTTTTCTGAACCCCTTTGTTTTTACCACGCATATTAGCACCATTGTCATAACTTTGTCCCCGAATATTCTCTACGTTCAATTCAAGATCTTTCAGTTTTGTTAGCACAAATTCTGTTAAACCTTTACCCTGTTATGTACCCTGCTATATAATCTTTATATATATAATTTGAAAAAAAGTTAAACAACCACCGCAGGGTACCACTAAGAGCAACTGCCATCCGACAAAATGTCAATAGCCCCCAGTAGCACCGCGGTAAATCACACCTATGGCCACGTCTCACAACCGTGAGATGGGTGGTCATAGGCAAAATCACAACGACAGGCCGGCGAAACCCTCGTGTGTCTTGAGGACACGAAGCGACCCAAGGATGACAGCTTTCTGCATCCATCTCGCAAGTGCCTTGGCATATTTTTGGCACGCGGGTATTGCTTTAAGGTTACGAACCAGTGATAGTTTCGCACCTCCGAGAGCACCTATCACAAGGACAATTACTTGTACCGAATATTTTGGGTACAGTCGTTGTAGCTCTCTTTTAAGATCTTGATACCTCTCCTCTTTTTCTTTCTCCTTTGCAGTGATGTTGTATTCGGACGGAGCCGAGAATTCGATCACGAATATAGTTCTTTTCTCGAAGTCTTGGAGAACAATGTCAGGCCTCGAGTGCGCAACGGAGACTGCTGCCCGAAAATCGTAGTTCCAGAAAATTTGGCACTTCTCGTTTCGGACAATCGACTCTATCTCTTTTGGAGCGTTCGGCAGGGCAGGGTCGCGGCCAACACCGTAAGAGCGACAAAGATGGTAATAAAGCACTCTTAGGGCCGCATTATGTCTATAGATATACGTCGTTCCCGCGTGGGTCGGACACCCTGATAGTATGTGTTCTAGGTACTCAGCGTGTGCATGACACGCTCTGCACCTATCACTGGGAACATCTTGACATAAAATGCGCTCACGGTATGCTAAGGTGGAAATGACACCGTCCTGGCATGCGAAAATAAAACCCTCTGTACCTGAATTAAGCCCTGATGATTTGAGGAAAGCAAAAGTTTGCTCCTTCGACAAGGACTGTTTTTCTACATTTCTGTGAAAGTTTCCGTGCATTTTCTTGTCGAGTAGCTCTTGGTGAAAATTTGCAACCTCTGCTTTCTTCACTTTGGTTTTTAGAAGTGAAGCATCTAGATGAAGTAATGCACTTTCCTCACTTCTGATGTTAAAATTCAGGCCAAGGGTCTCGGCCGCTTGCTCCGCGGCTTTGTAAAGGAACGCTCCTTCGCCAATCATCTCGTGGTTCCTGACCATCTTTAGGAGAGGATCTCTGCCATTCGCAACGATGTAAGCTGTACTTAGAACAATCCGGTTATGAAGACACTGGAGATTCAGATGTCCGCGTCCACCTTGACGGCGTGAAATATATAATCGCGGAACTGACGAATTGATATGCAAGCTTTTATGCGTATGCATGACCTTACGTGTAATGACATCAAGGGCCTTAAGCTCGTTCTTCGTCCATTGAACTACCCCAAACGAGTAGAGTAGAACCGGGACGGCAAGCATGTTAGTCGCAGATACTTTGTTCAACGCCGACAGATTGGAAGACCAAATCTGTCGAAGAAGATGCTTGTATCTGCTTCGTAGAGACTCCTTCACTGATGTTACGTCCTGAATGCGGTTTTGAGGCACGCCCAGGTATGTATAGGTCTCTCCAGTATTAAGATGTCTGATAACACTTATATCCACAAGCTCAGGGTCCTTGGGAACGCCAGTAATCTTTCCTTTCTTCAGATAAATTTTGGCACACTTGTCCAAGCCAAAGTCCATCCCAATCTCTCCTGTGTAGTTCTTGACAATATTTATAGCAGTTTGAAGTTTGCTTCTACCAGAGGCATAGATCTTCAGGTCATCCATATAAAATACATGAGTGACCTTATGCTCGCGCTGATTAGTGTTGCCACAGAGATAGAGGCAAAAGTGTGATGCAAAAAAGCAAAGGGCTCATGGTATCACCTTGAAAGACGCCTCTCTGGAAGGTGACGTTGTTCGTTGTCACACGATAATTTCTAGATGAGATAGTAAATCTAGTTTTCCAAAGAGGCATCAATCTCTCTATGCAACTCACTATGTGTGCATGTACCTTCAAGCTTTCCAACAGACAGATGATAAGTCTATGAGAGGTTGAATCGAAAGCTTTCCGGTAGCCAATCCAGGCCATTGACAGGACGCGCTGATGGGCTGCAGCGTCTTTACAGACACACCTGTCAATCAGCAGATTCTCTCGACAGCCTGCTACACCTTTTTTCGAGCCACGTTGTTCGTACATCTCTCGCCATACAGGCTCAATTCGTCGAACAATCCTGTTGTTGAGGACAGCTGTAAAGATCTTATACAGCGTGTTCAAACAAGTTATTGGCCTGTAATTCTCTGGGTTGGACAAGTTGCCTTTTTTTGGAAGGAGTATAGTATGTCCTAACACCAGCCACTGCGGAATGGGCGTCTCCGACTTTAAATATGAGGTGAATATGCGGGCCAAATGTTGGTGTGTAAAAGTAAACTTCTTCCACCAAAAGTTCTTGATACAATCTGGTCCAGCAGCGGAAAAGTTCTTCGTGCCTCTAAGTGCTTTTTTCACCTCTTCGGCAGTGATTGATGGACATTCCTCCTCAGATTTTATGAGGTTGTCGCAAAACTCCTTGAAGCGGATGATATTTTCAGTATCTTCTTTCAACTCTAGTGTTTTCGGGATCTTGTACACCTCTCTCCAAAAAGTCTCTACCTCCTTGGGCTTGGGTGGATTTTTTACAGAAACAGGTAGATCGCTGAAGAGGCGCGATGGGTCAGCGAGAAACTGTTGATTCTCCCTGATCCATCTCTCCCTCTTCTGTATTCTCCTCCTTGCGTCAGATAATAGCCGTATTTTGTCAACAATATGCTGCTTGATTGTCAGTAGCTTTGACTTGTTTAGTGTGTGATTCAAGATCCTTAGTTCTTGGGCGAACTTTCGAACCTTTTCCGTAAACGGTCTACCAGATGTAATGTAGTCAATCACACATTGAACACGGGACGCATTCTGTCTTGCCCATCCAATCTTCTTGTTCAGTTGATGCAAGCGTCTTTTGGTCTTTTGATCCATCGTTGGTTTCAGCCTTCGATTTGAATCAGCTAAAGTTCTCGCAGCACCATAATTTGAGCAATTGATGGTCCATAGGTCGGACTCTTGCGAGATATCTCCACGAAGGAAGGCATCCATTTCAGCCAGATCTTGGGGCTTAGGAGGAACTTGCATGTTAATGTTCCTTCTAGTAATGAAATTGCGATCATCTCTCAGAAGGTGCCTGCTTTCTGCGGTTGGTCTCAATGTCGCTTCCTCATCTTCGTCTGCAGCTTCATAAAGCAGCGGTTGGGGAAGCGCTCCGCGTACATATCCATTTTTCCGGAGGTAGTCGGCTTGATTTCGCAAAGACTGATGCGAAACGTGCTGAAGCTCTGGGTGTTTCTGGCACCACAGAGTGTGCATACGCGCCATAAAGCCTCCGCGAACAGGGATAATGCTGGCATCGTAGCAGTCTATCACGTCATCCCTGAGTCGATCCGTCCACTCAATGTGGGCGTTTCGCCGGTTCGTCGTCGTGTTTCCATCTAAATTATTTTCAGCACCCCGAACTCTAGGCTGATCGGCATTGTTTGCCGACCCATTGTCGGGTGCTCTGCGCGTTCGATTGTCTTGAACCGCATCTACAACATTTTGGTGTTTTGGTGGTTTCATTGCTGTTCCCACGTGCAGCTAGGGAAAGGGTTAGTCCGTCCTTGTAGAGCCCCGCGTGCAAGGATAAGGCTGCATACTCTGAGAGGTCGCCCGGTATCCCAGATATATATATATATATATATATGTGTGTGTGGAATAATCAATATAATGTACCACGTTGTAGCTTGTATGACTAGTAGAAGGTTCTGGAAGCCCTAATCGATACGCTACCACCCCCTTCGGGTCGGTCTTCCAGTTAGCGCAGTCAGTCTCTTACAACCCGTCTTGTCTATCACAAGCCTTGTACATTAGCCGCGCTTATCAACCCTTTTGTCACAACTTTTCAGTAATCTTCGACTAATAAATATATATTATTCAATAAGTATCAAGTATTTATTTTGCGATCCTGTGACCCATAACATTTTTGGCGATCCCTGCCAGGATAGGAGTTCAAGATCTTGTTTCTACGGAGCAATTTATAGATCAAACGACCCTATCTTCGAGACGAACCTTCGAAAAAAGGAACTAAGGATTTCTACGGAAATCCGAAAGAAGAAAAGATTTCTACGGAAATCCAAGAAGACAAAAGGGAACTAAAAAGACGACTAGGAGAGTTCCACGGAACTCAAGAAGACTCCGGATCTACCTACGGGCGACCCGAAAACCGAAAAAAGTAAGATATTAAAAACTCAAAAAGAAGAACGAAATTTTGAAAAAGAAAAGTATTATTTATTGTTTGGTAGTGTCTGAACCAAGTAGGGCACTATACTACGGAAAACAATTGAATAAGAAATTCTAAGAAGAAAATTGAAAAGAACGAGGCCCGCAAACTGGCGGAAGAGGCAACGGCCTATCTACAGAGCATCAGCGCAGCAGCCAACGCCCAGAAAGTATTGATTTCCTCAGGAGTCTACGGTCTCCATCTTGAAGGAAGAGCCAGCGCCCAGCGGGGGTTGGTCGGCGGTAAGTTAACGACTGAGCGAAGAAAAAGGTGCAAAACAAAAAGAAGATATTGTAAGTAAAGAAGATTAAATATAAGAAGTGTTAATTTTAAGATAGAAAAATTGTACGGGTTAATTGATTAACGGAAAATTTATATCATTAATGTTATAAATTTTCGTACGCTAACTATTGTAACCCTCAGGCTTGCAACGGTACACATGCTCATGGTGCTCCCTGGCCTCTGTGCTCCTCAAAAAACAAAAAATCCACTCTAAGTTTATTTGCACGTGGGTCTAGCCCTGTCAGATAATCTTATTGTTCAAACGGGAAAAACTTTTCATGTTAATCATCGAGAAGAAAATCACAGGCAAAATAAGTCAAAGAGAACATTTCTTAGGCAAAAGTTAGAAATTTAGAAAATCTGGAATTCGAATATTATAGGTACTAAACTTGAAGTCAAAACTGGCATTCGAAAATTATAGGGAGGACACAACATTCTTAACCAGTGACACAGACTCAGACTCGACGGACATTATAGATAAAATTAATAACCCCTTCCTTACAGCAGAAAATATGTCCCGAGCATCCTCTCCAAATAGGTCCCAATCTCCTACTCATATGACCACCGAGGAATTATTAAAATTATTCATAACTAGAATGGACGGAATGGAGTCTACATTGAATCAAATAATAGTTAATATGAAAGTTTTAGATGGGGCGAATGAAAGGAGAATGACAGAGATTCAAAAGATAGGGAAGTCTTTAGGATTTAAAGGGGAGATCGTAACAGATAACCCTGACATTACTAGCGACGAGAGTGAGGATGAAGAGGGAAAGGAAAGACGTATACCGCGTGACCCTAACCCAATTCGCGTTATCAATAATTCAGACAACCCTCCAACTGCACCACCCTCCGGTTCAATCGATTTACTGACCGCCAAGGAAATAATTAGAACCATAAGAGAAATAAACGGCTACGACGATATAGGTATAGAAGACTTTATAAAATCCATAAAAATAGTAAAGAAAAGATGTAGTCAACCCGACCTTTTACTAGATTTTATTATAGCCGAAAAAATAAAAGGTAACGCTGAGAAAGCAATTAGGTATACAAGAATAAATTCTTTTGATGGATTATACAACGCATTACGACAAAATTTATCACAGCTAGGATCAGTATCTGCATTAAGGTCTAAATTAGAAAACATTAAACAAGGACAGACAGAATCAGTTCAAAATTTTAATTTAAGATTTCGAGAAGTAGTAAACGAATTAAAATATGCTGTGCAGGGAGAGCATACAAATAGGACAGAAAGAAAAATTGCACTAGGCATTGAAGACGGAGAATGTTTAAAACGGTATTTGTTAAATTCAAAAAGGGAAATAAGACTTCAGGTTAAAGCTCAAAAACCCTCTAGTTTGACGGAAGCACAAAATTCGGCAGTAGAGATGGATATATGGCTACGACAAGCGCAACCCATTCGTTCGCAACCATTTAATAAAACTATAACTCAGTTTTCACGACCACAAATATTAACATCTACACCAAGGCCTCAAGCAAACACAACGCCATTCAAAGTATCAAATCAGAATATGCCCTTAGCAGATAGGTTAAAAATAAAATGTTATAAATGCGGGAAAATAGGACATCTGGCGACACAATGTTATGCCAAACCCCAACATTTTCAGAATACCCAAAACCCCAAACGACCACCTCAAACTCAAGTAAAAATGACAAAAGATATAGACTCTTCGGAGAACCAAGAAGAGGAAAATTATTTAGAATGCGAGGACATGACACAAGAAGAAATTCAAGAACAGATAGATTACGAGGAGACTGCAGAATATCAGCCGTATCTGGAAAACTGCAATCAATACGAGGAAAACAACGAGACGGAACATTAGTTGAACAGCTTATTAGTTGACACAGGAGCTTCCATTAATTGAATAAAAGAAGACAGCATCCCAGATAATCATAAGAAATTGAAATTTAAGAAAAATTTCTGCATGGGAAATGACCAACATCAGACGACGGATGCAGCATATATTCCATACTTTGGAAAAATCCACCTTTTTCATATTATTCCTATTGAATTCCCTTTACCAGAATCTGGCATAATAGGTTTACCATTCCTCAATAAATTCGATAGATACTCATTAACTACAGATTATTTATTTTTATAAAATAAAAAACTACCGTTACACAATGATGGAGAATACATCTCACAGAATTCAAGTTTAGTCTGTCAAATTAAAACAGAAGAAAATAATCAAGACGTTTGGATAGAGAATAAGGAAGGAATATCGGATGGTATTTACCGAATAAAAAATAATAAAATAACTTTACCAATATTTAATTATAACATGAGACCCATAGAAGTACCAAAAACTATAAATTACGAAAAAATAATGGCTATTGAATCAAGGAATCAGATTTATAATTCTAAAAAAGAAAACAAAATAGGATCGGAAGGACTAATCGAACTATTAAAAATTTCAAAACTAGATCACATTGAAAATCAAACCAGAGAAGAAATCAAAAAAGTAATAGTTAAATACAACGAAATATTTACTTTAGACACAGACCCACTACCATGCACAACGTTAACCGAACACAAGATCACCTTAAATTCAGGTAAGGTAATAAACCGTAGATCACACAAATTACCCGAGAAACATAGAGAATTTGCTTTAGAAGAAACACAAAGACTATTAGATAAAGGAATAATAAGACATTCAGAATCACCATTCAACTCACCATTATGGGTAGTCCCCAAAAAGAGAAACAAATTGTGATTGGTGGTAGACTATAGACAGGTCAATAAAGATACAGATCAGGACGCGTACCCTCTTCCAGTGATAGACGATATACTAGATCATTTAGGTCAAGCTAAATTCTTCTCCGCGTTTGACATGAGTGCTGGTTTCTACCAGATTCCGGTGGAAGAGAAATCAAAAAAATATACAGATTTTTCTACTTCACAAGGACACTTTGAATATAATAGGATGCCCTTTGGATTGAAGAACGCCCCAGCTACCTTCCAACGTATGATGGATAATGCGTTTAGAGGACTTGTAGGTGAGAAATGCTTTATCTGCATCGATGATATAGTAGTATTCGGTAAAACACTAGATGAACATAACAAGAACTTAATTGAAAAATGGAGTTAAACCCAACCCAGCACAAACAGAAGCTATAAAACACTTTAAAACGCCAAGTACAGTCAAAAAAATACAATCATTTTTAGGACACGCTGGATACTATAGAAAGTTTATAAAAAACTTCTCCACCATAGCTAAACCTTTGACCAGCTTAATACGAAAGGAAGTAATATTCGATTGGACACCTAGATGCCAAGAAAGCTTTGAAAAATTAAAAGAAGTTTTATGCAATGCACCAGTATTACGATTCCCAAATTTTAAAGAAGAATTTACACTTACAATAGACGCCTCGAATCAAGGATTAGGAGCTGTATTATCACAGAAAGGACATCCATGTTTATTTATTTCAAGAACATTAAATAAAGCAGAAGAGAATTATAGCACAACTGAGAAAGAATTATTAGCGATTGTTTGGGCTTGTAAAAGATTACGTCAATATCTATTAGGAACCAAGTTTAAAATACAAACCGATCATAAAGCTTTAGTCTGGTTACATAATGTAAAAGACCCTAGTTCAAGATTACTTCGATGGAGATTAAGACTCGAAGAATATCAGTACGAAATAGTATACGTAAAAGGAAAAGAAAACAAAGCAGCTGATTGTCTTTCAAGACTATTCCCACTTCAAGATCAAGAAACAGTTCATGATTCAGATACTACGGTACCATTAGACAGTAGTGATCCTGATACTGAAAGTAATAGTGAAGAACCCGTATTGAAAAAACCTATGATTACCGAACAAAGAGTATTAGAAGTTAAGGAAAAGGTAAGAATTAAGGAACCATTAGAAGAAGAAGAAGAAGAAGAAGAAGAAGAAGAAGAAGAGGAGGAGGAGGAGGAAGAAGATAACCAACTATATAAAGGATTTTTAGAATGGAAAGAAAACCCAGTAACGAACAATAGAGTTACAATTAAACCAAACGCTGAAGGAAAACTTTGGAAATCAATAAATAAAGCAGGCATGCCCGAGTATAATGAGGAAAATTGGATACGTCATTTAGGATTATAGATAACAGAATTTAGTGATAGAGGATTGACAATAGTAAGATTGATTTTTGGTGACCCAACCTTTAGAAAACACCATTAGAAAAAGAAACTCTTTTGGAAATATTACAATACTTATCTAATTATTATCCCGAAATAGGATTCCATATATGTTTTAATACAACCAGAGAATTAACTAAAGAAGAAAGGAAAACCATCATTAAAGAAGCTCACGCTAACCACCTTGGAGAGAAAAATACAATTCAAAAGGCAAGAGAAATTGGTGAATGGAAGAATATGGATGAAGAAATTAAGAAATACGTAAAAGCGTGCCCTACTTGCCAATTGCAAATTGCAAAAGACAACAAGAGTCACTAATTAAGCACAATAAATAATTCCAGACACACCTACTAACCCTAACGAGAAAATCGCGTTAGATGTTTTTGGTCCTCTGCCAGAAACAAAACTAGGTAACAAATACATTTTAAGTATTCAAGACAGATTAACAAGGTATACAGTTCTAATACCTATGAAAAATGAAACTGCAGAAACCGTAATTGAAAGTATGATTGATCATTATATGTATATATACATTCGGAGCCCCTAAAACAATACTTACTGATCAAGGAACAAACTTCCTATCGGAATTAATGCAAAAATTGGAGGATGCATTAAATGTCAAGCATATTAAAACAACATCCTTCCATCCACAAGCAAATGGTAATATAGAAAGAATGCATCCAACATTAAAAAATCTCATTAAAACATCAATGGAAGATAATGGTAAACAATGGGATGAAAATTTGAAATTCATTACATTTGTAATTAATACAATGAAAAATGCAAGTACAGGCTTCTCACCTTTTGAGATGACATTCGGAAGAGATCCTAATATCCCATCGGCGATACCAAGATCACCAACGCTTACTTATGCTGATTTAATAAAGAAATGGAAAATCAAACACGACAACATCATTAAGAGAGCAAGAGAAAGAATTCAAATTGAACAAGAGAAGACCAAGAAACATTTAGATGAAAATATAGTAAAAAGCCATCCAGTCTACAAAATAGGAGATCAAGTCAAATGGAAGAATAATACAAAACAGAATAAATTAGACCCAAGTTGGAAAGGTCGAGGAATTGTTACAGGAATTACAACAAATAATAATTTGAGAATTAAATTTGAAGGCAAAACTCTTCAACTTCATATTGATCAAGTGATGCCATTTTTTGTTTCAGAAAAATAATGATTCTGCTATTATGGATGCTGATAACGACAACACAAGCAAACTTTGTCCTTCAAGAAATCTATGGGAACATTTACATGGAGGAAATTGGGAAAGCCTACCTTTATCATGAAAAATGGAAATTAATTATAGGGATCAATTTAACCACAACTGAAAGTAAATTTCAAGCCACTGAACAAACAATTGATTTAATAGAAAAGACATGCGAAAATGAATGTACAGCGAAAAATGAAATAAGATTAATAAAACGTAGACGTAATAAATTAATAAACAAAATTACAATTTTAGATAAATTACTTGGAAAACAAAGACATAAAAGAGGATTAGCTAATTTCATAGGTGATATTTCTAAAACCCTTTTTGGAACTCTGACTGAATCAGATTTAAACCAAATAAATTCAGAATTTGATAAATTATATACCGACAATGAGAATATCGTTTCGGTTTAAATAACCAAACAAAAATCCTCAAAATAGTACTAGATACGGACCATGAAGTAAAGGACAAAATTGCATTAGAATCTCGAACAATTGAAAAACTAAATTCTAATACTAAAGATAATTTTATTAATATGAAATTAATTTCAACAACTATCCTAATTGAAGAAATAAACGAAAATATTAATACAGCAATAGATGCTATCAATAATGGAAGATATGGAATTATACATTCTCAGATTCTAACACCTGTAATTTTGAAAAATACTTTAGAAGAATTTGAAATGCAACATAGAACAAAATATCATTTCAGGAAAGACTAACAAAAAATTCTCGATATTAGTTCAATCTTAATAGCGGTTGTAAATGGATTATTAAGTTACATAATTTATATCCCAATTATTGAGAACGAGGAAGGATCCGTAAAAAGAATAATTCCAATCCCAACCAAATTTGGCCAAATATTCCTTTCCTTAATCACTGATCATGATTTCATAATTGACTTCGAAGATAGTTACGTACCGACTGATAGAGAGACAATTAACAAATGTAAACAAATAAATAGACATTTGATACGTAAAAGAAATCAACGTAATTTAAGAATTTATGAAACAAATACTTGTGAAGCAAGTTTACTGAGAAGATATGCAAAAGCAGCATGTTCACAATCTCCTTATTTGCTTCAAAAGGAGACGTATATACCGGTGATAGGTGGATATATTGTGATCCCCACAACAGACATAAACCTAGATTTAGTATGTGGAGAAAAAATCAAACCAATTATAATCAAAGTTGCCACGTTAATCACCGGCGAAAATTGTGAAATATAGAGCAACCATGATAAACTTCATTTATCAAAAAACTTAAATATGACTAAAACGATTGTTGTTAACGAAACTTACGATATGCAACATAACCTAGGAAACTTAGATAACTTAGAGAAGAGATTAATTCAAATGCCCAGGCGGATTGATCTAGATGTACTTAGAAAAGCACAACTTAGTCTAAACGATGTCCAAAGTATACTCAACAATATGTCTACTCATACAAAACCAAAAAGCTGGAGTGAAACTACTTCAGAATGGTTACAGCGTTTAGCTATACAGCAATATGATTGATAACTATGTACGCGCTTTTTAAATGTCGCATGCTAAGATATATAACAAGATGTAGATTTTATACCAAAGAAAATTATCCTTTTCTGTATAAAAAATAAAGTAGAAAATCAACCTAGTGTCGTAACTTATACAGCAGGTCCACGAGAAATACAACTCGAGACATCTTTTCAAGCGTTGAAATCAAAAAAGATTCTCTTGTAAAATTTCGAGGACGAAATAATATCTAAAGAGGGGGGTGTTATGTACCCTGCTATATAATCTTTATATATATATATATATATATATATATACATACATATGTAGAATAATCAATAAAATGTACCACGTTGTAGCTTTTATGACTAGTAGAAGGTTCTGGAAGCCCTAATCGATACGCTACCACCGCCTTCGGGTCGGTCTTCCAGTTAGTCAGTCAGTCTCTTACAACCCGTCTTGTCTATCACGAGTCTTGTACATTAGTCGCGCTTATCAACCCTTTTGTCACAAGTTTTGAGTAATCTTCGACTAATAAATATATATTATTCAATAAGTATCAATTACTTATTTGGCAATCCTGTGACCCATAACACCCCTGACGCGGGAATTCAAAATTTAAGTGACAGGTAAGTCAATATTTACCCTGTCACAAAACATGCAATAATTTTTGTGGAAAACATAAAGAAGCAATCGAAATTTTAAAACACCCTAATAATATCAATAGGGACAATGGTTATAATACCAATCCGATTTGGCTTTCCGTCCTCCCAGGTTTTTAAAAAAAGACTTGATTGGCGAATCAAGTTCGACCAGTCCCCACGATGGGGCGCTCTGGGCAATCACAGGCATCGTAGAGAGTATATCAAGAAGTACTACAAGGAGACTGCACACTATGTATTTCACCTGGCGCCATTTCGCGATATTCTGTTCTCCGATTTAATCCAGAACGAAATTTATTTCCAGATGGGAGCTTCTCTTTAGAGAAAATTTGTAACTTAATTGTCGTCTGCTACTATATAGATCATATTTGCTCAATTGGCCACATATTGCGCTCTCATCTGCGAATAAATGAAAATCCGAGGACAGGCGATCGCGGTTGTGCGCTATTTTTCGTCATCTCTGCCATAGGCGTGCTTCGTACTTCGTGGAGTATATATGAGAACAACATAACCTGAAACTGAAGTTTCAGGTTAGTTCTGAAGAAGTGAACTGCAATGTTCACGAAACGTCGGCAAGATTCGTAGTTTGGCATACGATTGAAACCCGAAGCACCACCTTTTAATTTATTATAAATTTATTATTACACAAATTCTCAAGTACAAAGAACTTTGCCGAAGACAGCTAACTTATACTATTTTCAATATAATTTTTTGTATATTTATTAATTATATGATATGCTCCAAACCTGAAAGTTTAGAGTATATCTGAAAAACAATTACCGACAATCTTTCTAAACAAAACCCTGAATTAGCTGAGCAAGTAGAATTAAATGAGAACGGGCTTGAGATTAATGGGAAGAATAAAACTAAGCTCGATAAGGTATTCGATTAACTGGACTTGGTATTTGGTAGTGACACTCCAGAAAACGATAATTTTGATTGCTCTGCATTCATTGATCTTTGAAATACTATCTTATTCAAAACGACTTCAAGTTGAATTAGTGGTTCTTTAAATTAAAACAATACCTTTGCTCTTGATGACACCCCTTTAGCCCATTTTATATAGGAATGCAAAGAATAAAAAGCCATAATTTCTACACAGGCGCACGAGAATCTTGGTAGATTATTCAGAAGCAAATCATCCGAAACAGTGCGGAAGTGTATATTCGGAAATACATTTAGAACTCTAGATAATTAAATAGATAAATTAAAAAAGGTTGATTCCCCGCGAAAAGCGTACACTAGCTGCAAGGAGAATTGAGCAATATATTTACGTGGGATAAGGAAAATGCGATATCGAAAGCTGCGCGTATAAAAGAATTGACTGATAGGATCGCATACGCGTATAAATGAGGCAATGATGGTGTGATGGATGACGCATTTAAGGCAAATTTTGAAGATGATGTTGGTAAATGTTTTAGAAGGGGATTCCGTTCAGGAGTAGAGATAAGATTATAAGATAACGCAGATGATACCTTTAAAACACTTATTAAAGAGGCTCTAGAAATTGTATAGTATATTGCGTATCAAGTGGAAGACGACGTTCTTGTCGTGACGTGTCCAAAAACAGTCCACGAGTCACGAAAAGGGCCTTCTATGAGACACGTACGATACTTTTTAGAACAAGATCATGAAAAGGCAGTAAGTTGCGTCGAAGGTCAATATCGATGAGTTCATAAGCAGTTATTGATTTTTCTGCTTGTTCTGCTCTAATGCGAGCGCAATGGGGATGTTAGAAGACCCTGGGTAGCGCCAGCTGCTCTAGACAAAGTTCTGCGAAAATTTGAATTGGATAAATGAAAAATTTCTCTTTGTAATGCAAATTAATAAAAAAAGTTTCTAGGTTAAACACAAAACAATATAAAAGTTTAAGTTATTCAGTTTGAAAAAAAACTAACGTTTTTGTATAATAAAGCATTTTTTCATTTATCCGATTTGGATTTTTGTGGAACTTTGACTACAGCAGCCGGTGCTACCTAGAGGATGTAGGCTCCCCTATCACTAAGTGGTGAGACGAGCACGCTACAGTTATCGTCCTATCTTGATCTTCATCTAACTACAATCTAATTATCTACATTTCAACTGTTGTAAAATGTATGAATGCTTATGAAAGAGCCTTTTTCGTGTTTGTGACGTCACGGCACTCCAAAGGAGAGTAATTTCGTGCGTCTTCATTTACATCGTTCGAAACAAGCAAATTTACATTAAGTCCACAAGCATGAAACGTGCCGTTCTTCATGATAATGTTGTAAAAAGAAAATTAAATGCCTTCTCGGAACTGCGAAAAAATAAACTGAATTAATCTTTAGAAGAAGAATGAGAAACGCGAATTATCATCAAAAACAATAGATTCAGTACAAACCCCATTTTCACTAAATAAACCACAATTTTTGAAAGAACCCAGTCACATCGCTTGGCATTGTAGGAAAAAGAGTAAATATGTAAAAGAAAATGATATCAAAATTTATCTTAGTAGGAATAATATAATTCCTTTGATCATGGTATTTGCCATTGGTCTAATATATCCGGCACGTATCATGATCGGCACTGGTACTGGTCGAAATCTAATTCAAAGAGCACCATTGACCCCGTAATACAAATAAATAAAAATTAAGTCTTGAGACTAACAGGAATCAATGATCTACCTATTTATACACAAGATCAAATTAAGGTCTAACTTGGATTCTTAACTTTACCATATATAATTCCTGATGATGTACTTGTGGATGAAGATGGAGTTTTATGCTCTGAATTTTTTCTTAATATTAACGTAAATATAAACGAAATAAGCGAATGTATTGAACTTAATATTAAAACGGGTCCTTCTGAACTAACTGATGCTATCACAAGACTATCATGAATGCGAATTTAACAATTCAAGAAATCAAAATGATTTTAGTCACAGTAAAAATGATGAAATTTTGCCTATCTGGAGAAACGAGAAAAAATCTGCCACGGCCTCGATCTTTACTCCGGAAAATTATTCCACCAGTATTCGGTAAAAATCTAACATTAGAAATTTGTTAATTAATTACCCTGGTCGACAAAACAACATCAAAACTGTAAATTATATAAAAATTCGGTGAATTTATTCAGATTAGAATTAGTCACTAAAAATTTACTCTGGATATAGAAAAAACGAGAAACATTCGGCTGTGGCATCTGTGGCGGAATTAGTTAACGCTCCACTCGTGGATAGTCGTTCCCGGTTCAAATCCGGGCCGAGGCAGATTTTTTCTCGTATCTCCACAAAATTATTTGACCAGTAATCGGCAAAAATCTAACATAAGAAATTTGTTAATTAATTACCCTGGTCGACAAAAGAACATCATTACTCCAAAAATGAAAGAAATATGGAAGTTTCATCGATGTCGTATGAGCTAACGTTTGCTTTCCTTAGATCATCCGGATTGAAGTCGGGCACGGAGGGCTTCATTTTAGCATGTCAAGACGGTGTCATTTCCACTCTAGCATACCGTCGCCACATTTTGAGCCAAGACATTCCCGATGATAGCTGCAGAGCGTGTCATGTACACCCCGAGCATCTAGGACACATACTATCTAGTTGTCCAACTCATGCGGGAACGACCTACATCCAAAGGCACAATGCGGCACTAAGAGTGCTTTATTACCATCTCTGTCACTCTTATGGCATTATCCCAAATACCTCTCCGCTAAACGCTCCTAGAGAAATAGAGTCAATTGTCGAAAATGAGAAGTGCCGCATATACTGGAACTTCAGATTCTCTACAATTGTTTCTGTTGCGCACTCGAGGCCTGACATAGTTCTCCTTGACTTCGAGAAACGAACCATCTTCGTTATCGAATTTTCGGCACCAGCTGACAAAAACGTCACATCCAAGGAGAAAGAAAAGAAAGAGAGGTATAAAGACCTTATAAGGGAGTTGCGACGGGTCTACCCGGAATATTCTGTTAAGCTAATCGTCTTGATCATCGGCGCTCTTGGAGGTGCCAAGGTTTCACTGGTTATTAACCTGAAAAGCATCCCTGCGTGTCAACAAAATGCTGAGGTACTTGCGGGGAAAATGCAGAAGGCGGTCGTCCTTGGATCACTCCGTGTCCTCAGGGTGCACGAGACTTTTGCCGGATCATCGTATTGAGTTCGTCGCAGACTGTAACCACCTATCTCACGGTCGTGAGACGTGGTTACAGCTGAAATTTTACCGCGATTTCGCTGGGAGCGGGTGCAATTTTCTCAGATTAGCATCCGCTCCCGGCGAAATCCTGCGGTTGTCCTTATGACAAACTTTTAAATATATATATCGTATCTGGGATACCGGGCGACCTCTCAGAGTGTCAGCCTTATCCCTCCACGCGGGGCTCTACAAGGATGAACTAACCCTTTCCCTAGCTGCTCGTGTGAACAACAATGAAATCACCAAAACACTAAAATGTTGAAGATCGGTTCAAGAAAATCGGACGCGCAGAGCACCCGACAATGGGTCAGCAAACAATGCCGATGCCTAGAGTTCGGGGTGCTGAAAATAATGTAGATGGAAACACGACGACGAACCGTCGAAACGCCCACATTGAGTGGACGGATCGACTCAGGGATGACGCGCTAGATTGCTACGATGCCAGCATTATCCCTGTTCGCGGAGGCTTTATGGCGCGTATGCACACTCTGTGGTGCCAGAAATACCCAGAACTTCAGCACGTTTCGCATCAGTCTTTGCGAAATCAAGCCGTCAACCTCCGGAAAAATGGATATGTACGCAGAGCGCTTCCCCAACCGCTGCTTTATCAAGCTGCAGACGAAGATGAGGAACCGACATTGAGACCAACCGCAGAAAGCAGGCACCTTCTGAAAGGTGATCGCAATTTCATTACAAGAAGGAACATTAACATGCAAGTTCCTTCTAAGTCCCAAGATCTGGCTTAAATGGATGCCTTCCTTCGTGGAGATATCTCGCAACAGTCCGACCTCTGGACCATCAATTGCTCATTTTAAGGTGCTGCGAGAGCTTTGGCTGATTCAAATCGAAGGCTGAAACCGACGATGGATCAAAAGACCAAAAGACGCTTGCATCAACTGAACAAGAAGATTGGATGGGCAAAACAGAATGCGTCCCGTGTTCAATGTGTGATTGACTACATAACATCTGGTAGACCGTTTACAGAAAGGGTTCGAAAGTTCGCCCAAGAACTAAGGGTCTGGAATCACACACTAAACAAGTCAAAGCTGCTGACTATCAAGCAGCATATTGTTGACAAAATACGGCTGTTATCTGATGCAAGGAGGAGAATACAGAAGAGGAAGAGATGGATCAGGGAGAATCAACAGTTTCCCGCTGACCCATCGCGCCTCTTCAGCGATCTACCTTTTTCTGTAAAAAATCCACCCAAGCCCGAGGAGGTAGAGACTTTTTGGAGAGAGGTGTACAAGATCCCGAAAACACTAGAGTTGAAAGAAGATACTGACAATATTATCCGTTGCAAGGAGTTTTGCGACAACCTCATAAAATCTGAGGAGGAATGTCCATCAATCACTGCCGAACACACTGTGTAAGATCTTTAGGGCTTTCCTAAACAACAGGATTGTTCAAAGAATTGAGCCTGTGTGGAGAGAGATGTATGAACAACGTGCCTCAAAAAAAAGGTGTAGCAGGCTGTCGAGAGAACCTGCTAATTGACAGGTGTGTCTGTAAAGACGCTGCAGCCCATCAGCCCGTCCTGTCAATGGTCTGGATTGACTACCGGAAAGCTTTCGATTCAACCTCTCATAGACTTATCATCTGTCTGTTGGAAAGCTTGAAGGTACATCCACACATAGTGAGATGCATAGAGAGATTGATGCCTCTTTGGAAAACTAGATTTACTATCTCATCTAGAAATTATCGTGTGACAAGGAACAACGTCACCTTCCAGAGGGGAGTCTTTCAAGGTGATACAATGAGCCCTTTGCTTGTTTGCATCACACTTCTGCCTCTATCTCTCGCACTACGAAATTCTCCTGGATACCTCTGTGGCGACACTAATCAGTGCGAGCATAAGGTCACTTATCTATTTTATATGGATGACCTGGAGATCTATGTCTCTGGTAAAAGCAAACTTCAAACTGCTATAAATATTGTCAAGAACTACACAGGAGAGATTGGGATGGACTTTGGCTTGGACAGGTGTGCCAAAATTCATCTGCAGAAAGGAAAGATTACTGACGTTCCCAAGGACCCTAAGATTCTGGATATAAGTGTTATCAGACATCTTAATACTGGAGAGACCTATACATACCTGGGCGTGCCTCAAAACCGCATTCAGGACATAACATCAGTGAAGAAGTCTCTCCGAAGCAGATACAAGCATCTTCTTCGACAGATTTGGTCTTCCAATCTGTCGGCGTTGAACAAGGTATCTGCGACTAACATGCTTGCCGTCCCAGTTCTACTCTACTCGTTTGGGGTAGTTCAATGGACGAAGAACGAGCTTAAGGCCCTTGATGTCATTACACGTAAGATCATGCATATGCATAAAAGCTTGCATATCAATTCGTCAGTTCCGCGATTATATATTTCACGTCGTAAAGGCGGACGCGGACTTCTGAATCTCCAGTGTCTTCATAACCGGTTTGTTCTAAGTACAGCTTACAGCGTTACGAATGGCAGAGATCCTCTCCTAAAGATGGTCAGGAACCACGAGATGATTGGCGAAGAAGGGTTCCTTTACAAAGCCGCGGAGCAAGCGGCCGAGGATGGCAGTTGCTCTTAGTGGGTTTGTCAGAAGGACAACCGCGGAGCGATCCAAGGACGACCGCCTTCTGCATTTCCCCCGCAAGCGTTTCTGCATTTTGTGGATACGCAGGGGTGCTTTTCAGGCTATTAACCAGTGAAAGCTCAGCACCTCAAAGACCTTAACAGAATATTCCGGGTATAACCGTCGCAACTGTCTTAAAAGGTCTTTATACCTCTCTTTCTTTTAATTATCCTTGTCTTTAATGTTGTTGTTGGCTGGTGCCGAAAATTTGATAACGAACATGGTTCGCTTCTCGAAGTCAAGGAGAAGTATGTCAGGCCTTGAGTGCGCAACAAAAATAAATGTCGAGAATATAAAGTTCCAGTATATGCGGAAATTCTCATTTTTGACAATTGAATCTATTTTCCTGGAAGTATTTGGCGGTGCGGTATGATGGCTCATACCGTGAGAGTGACAGAGGTGCTAATAAAGCTCTCTTAGTGCCGCATTGTGCCTTTGGATGTAGGTCGTCCCCGCATTATTATTATTATACCATTAAGCCATTTCCCTTTCGGGGTAGGCG
>CAKNYM010045369.1:31622-60763 GCA_932195095.1 Andricus curvator
TATTAATTGAACTGCAATATTATAATTTTTATTGGGAGAGTTTAAAAGTGCATTTAGGAATCTTTGAAAATAAGGCGTGAAGGGAGACGCCATCAGTTTAATTTTCGAGTTTTCCAACACCTCAAAATATCTTCAACGATTTACCCCCCCCCCCCCTAACCCCAATTCTATCTTGGACAAATAGATAGTATGTGTCCTAGATGCTCGGGGTGTGCATGACACGCTCTGCAGCTATCATCGGGAATGTCTTGGATCAAAATGTGGCGAATTTATGCTACAGTGGAAATTACACCGTTTTGACATGTCAAAATGAAACACTCCGTGCCCGACTTCAATCCGGGTAATTTAAGGAAAGCAAACGTTAGCTCATACGACATCGATTGATCTTTCATATTTCTGTGGAAGATGCCGTGCATCCTCTTGACGAGGAGCTGTTCGCGGAAGTTTTTCTTCTGTGCTTTCTTAATCCGGGTCTTCAGGAGTGAGTATTTAAGATGGATAAAATTCAACGCATTTTCTACTTTGTACAGAAACGCCCCTTTGCCCACTTCTTTGTGTTTCCTGATCTTTTTAGGAAGAGTGTCTTATCCATTTGCGACTATATGTGCTGTACCCAGAATAATCCTGTTGTGAAGTCATTCAAGATTCAGTATTCCGCAACCACTTTGACGGCGTGAGATGTAAAGTCGCGGAACAGAAGACTTAAGGTACATGCTTTTGTTCATGTGCATAACATTTCGGGACCTAAAACCGAGGGATCTGAGCTTGGTCTTCGTCCATGGAACTACTCCAAATGAATAGAGTGCTACTGGGACGGCAAGCATGTTCGTCGCAGATACTTTGTTCCTCGCCGACAGTTCGGAAGAACATATCCGTCGAATGAGACGTTTGTATCCGCATCGACGAGTATTCTTTATAGATGTCACGTCCTGAGTGCGGCTCTGTGGCACGATCAGGCATGTATAGGTCTCTGCAGCGCCAAGGTGTTGTATAACGCTTCTGTCGACGAGCTCAGGATCTTCGGGGATATCATTAAGTTTTCCTTTCCTCAAATTAACCTTGGCTCATTTCTCTAACCCGAACTTCATTCCAATGTCTTGAGTATATTATTTGACAATGTCTAGAGCTAGATGTAGTTTCTCTTGGTTTTTAGCATAGTTCTTAAGATCATCCATGTAAAATACATGAGTGACCTCATGCTTTCGGTTTTCAGGTTTGTCGCAGAGGTACCTTTCGGAATGGCGCAGTGCGAGAGATAGTGGCAATAATGTGCCAAAGCGGCATTAATCTCTCTATGCACCTATCGATGTATGCATGAACCTTCAAGGTTTCCAACAGACAGATGATAAGTCTATGGGAGGTTGAATCGAAAGATTTCCGGTAATCAATCCAGGCCATCGATAGGTTACGCTGATAGGATGCTGCGTCTTTACAGACACATCTATCGATGAGCAGGTTCTCCCGACATCCTGCTACGCCTTTCTTTGAGCCGCGTTGTTCGTACGTCTCTTGCGACCACTCCGGAATAGGCTCTTCCGACTTTAGATATTTTGGTAGTGATAGGTGGGCATTCCTCCTCAGGTGTTATGAGGGCACTGCACAGCTCCTCGAAGCTATTCATATTCTTTGAGTTTTCTTTCAGTGGATGCTGAACTTCGTAGACTACTATCAAAAATCCCTCGATCTCCCCTGGTATGGGCGGGAGAACGACATACAGTGGAGGGTCTTGGAAGACTCGAGATGGTTCAGACAAATACTGTTGATTTTCTCTGACCCACCTCTCTCCGCTCTAGACTTCTCCTAGCATTAGATAGTACTCGTATTCTGCCATCAATATGCTGTCTGATAGTCAGTAGCTTTGAATTGTTGAGTGTGTGATGACGGACCCGCAGTTCGCGTGCGAACTGCCGAACCTTGGCAGTGAAAGTATTGCCACATGTTATGTAGTCAATTACACACTGAATGCGGGACGCGTACTGCCTTGCCCAGCCTATCTTTGTGATGAGTTGATGCATTCTGCTTTTCGACTTTTGATCAACCATTGGTTTTGTTTTACGGTTTGCATCTGCCAAAGTTCACGCTGCATTATACACGCTTCAATTGATAGTCCAGAGGTCGGATTCTTCGGAAAATCTTCACGAAGCTCGTCATCCAGTTCAGTCAGATCTTTGGGCTTGAGAGAAACCTGAATGTTGATGTTTCTCCGGGTCCTCAAGCATCGCTCTTTTTCTATTGGATGCCTGCACGCGGTTGGTCTCAATGCCGACTCTCTTTCTATGTTGCCGGCTTGTTTTGGGCCGCGGTTGAGTAGGCGCTCCGCTGATATAACCACTTTTTCGGAGTTCCTCCGCACGGTTTCGCAGGCGTTATTGCGAAAAATGCGAGAGCTCTGGGTGTTTCTCGCACCACAGAGTATACAGTCGCGCCATGTAACCTTTTCGTTCAGGGGCCATACTGGTATCATATCACTCCAACAGGTCGTCCTTGAGTCGATCCATCCACTTAGAAGTAATGAGATTCTGTCGGTCAATCTCGTTGACACCTTCTTGATTGGCTCCACTAACTCCAGGGTAGTCGGCATTGTTGTCCGACCCACTGTCGGGAGCCCTGCGCGTTCGATTGTTTTGAACCGCACTTACTCCAACTATGTTTGTTGTTGTCATTGTTGTTCCTACGAGTAGCTAGGGGAAAGGGTTCGTTTGTCCTTGTAGAGCCCCGCAGGCAAGGATAACGCTGCATTCTCTGAGAGATCGCGCGGTATCCCAGAGTCACCTTTTGAAACACCTCACCCAGGTGCCATTCAGCTTTCGGCACGGTTGTTACGCCTCCACTTATAGTTTATTCCTTCAAGACTATCCACGGACAATAGTCCGCCACTGCTTATTAATTATTGTAACCGTATTCAGCAGAAACCCGTGGTACAGGGACCCTCTATCCGCAACCCGAAGACGCGTTCAGTGGCTTTGTCTAGGCCCTTCGGTTCGATTTCCAAGGAATCAAAACCGAAACCCAAATATATATATATATATATATATATATATATATATATATATATATATAATTTAAAAAAAAGAGTTAAACAACCACCGCAGGGTTCCACTGAGAGTAACTGCCATCTAAAAAAAATGTCATTAGCCCCCAGTAGAACCGCCGTAAATCACACCTATGGCCACTTCTCACAACCGTGAGATGGGTGGTCGTGTGCCTTGAGGACACGAAGCGACCCAAGGATGACAGCTTTCTGCATCCATCTCGCAAGTGCCTTGGCATATTTTTTGCACGCTGGTATGGCTTTAAGGTTACGAACCAGTGACAGTTTCGCACCTCCGAGAGCACCTATCACAAGGACAATTACTTGCACCGAATATTTTGGGTACAGTCGTTGCAGCTCTCTTTCAAGGTCTTGATTGTTGTTCCAGAAAATTTGGCACTTCTTGTTTCTGACAATTGACTCTATTTCCCTTGAAGCGTTCGGCAGGGCAGGGTCACGACCGACACCGTAAGAGCGACAAAGACGGTAATAAAGCACTCTTAAGGCCGCATTATGTCTATAGATATACGTTGTTCCTGCGTGGGTCGGACATCCTGATAGTATGTGTTCTAGGTACTCAGCGTGTTCACGACACGCTCTGAACCTATCACTGGGAACTTCTTGACATAAAATGCGCTTATAGTATGCTAAGGTGGAAATAACAGCGTCCTGGCATGCGAAAATAAAACCCTCTGTACCTGAATGAAGCCCTGATGATTTGAGGAAAGCAAAAGTTTCCTCCTTCGACAAGGAATGTTTTTCTACATTTCTGTGAAAGTTTCCGTGCATTTTCTTGTCGAGTAGCTGTTGGTGAAATTTTTCAACCTCTGCTTTCTTTACTTTGGCTTTTAGAAGTGAAGCATCTAGATGGAGTAATGCACTTTCCTCACTTCTGATGTTAAAATTCAAGCCAAGGCTCTCGGCCGATAGCTCCGCGGATTTGTAAAGGAACGCTCCTTCGCCAATCATCTCGTGGTTCCTGACCATCTTTAAGAGAGGATCTTTGCCATTTGCAACGATCTAAGCTGTACATAGAACAATTCGGTTATGAAGATACTGGAGATTCAGAAGTCCGCGTCCGCCTTGACGGCGTGAAATGTATAATCGCGGAACTGACGAATTGATATGCAAGCTTTTATACATATGGGGCATAATTTCTGAAGTGTACCCACCTCGAAAACGAAAGTTGTCTGATCAGGCTAAACATTGGCCCAATTGTAGTCCTACTAGATAGTACTCCTCACACCAAAATTTAATTTATTTTGATAATTATTTATCAAAGTGGAGGGGGTACAATTTTTGGGTTTTTTGAGCAAAGCCGTACTTTCAAACGTTTGTAACTTTTGTCCTATTGCCTTAAACAAAATTTCACTTGAAATGTTTTCGATAGAATTTTTCATAAAATTTCTGGTGGTAATAATGATTTTTGAAAAAATCAAAATTTGACCCAAATTTTTGAAAATCAAAAATAAATTTGACTTTTTTTCAAACTTGGGCACTTTTTTTTTTCTTCAAAATATTTTTAAACGAAAGCTGAGATTTTTTCCTATAAGACCTCCAATTTTCAGAGTGGCAAATTAATTTGTCTTTGAGTAATAGAACGATACGTAAACAAGATGCCGTGATAGGGCGGGTGGCGCGCGATTTTCCCTAGTGCGCTCACGCCGAGGATCGTTGTGCAACGCTTGAGTGCCAGTTTTTTAAGTTAAGTAATATTACATGGTAATATTATCTGTCTTTCTGTTCAATTTTTTGGCGATAGTTTCAACAGTTGTTTTCTTTGCAGGCTTCTTTTGCGGTTTTTGTTTTTTGCCATTCGAGAAGATGTCGTATTTCTCAGAGGACGAAAACTTCTTGAGTTGAAGTTTTCCGTCTTGAGTGGAAATGAAAGCGTGGTACTGTAATGTATCTGGCATCATGACAGCTTTGTCAAATCTGGTTTTCAGTCACTCGGTGGCTAAGGCGTGATTTTCTTTGCTGCTGAAAAAAATTTCGGTTTCCTTACAGTTACTGTTTGCCCACTGAAACAAAGCACGGAGATTGAGCATGTGATGTTTCGGAGAACATTGTAAGCTTGAACGTACTGCTTGTCTCTTTATATTCGCTCCTATACCATCACATGCACCCTTACCATGAGATGTTCCATGGAAGTGCCATTCAGCTTGGATACCAAAATCTTCTTCATGGGCTTCGAGATTAACAAAGCTACTCCTATTTGTGAAATTTTGCCCTGTACCATCAGTGAAATAGTAGATTTTACTTGGCCTGAAATGAGTTTTCAAGTATTCTACTATTATCTTTTGATACTCGTGAACAGCCACCATGCCATGAGCTAAATTATCATTGCGCTACATTCTGGATTATGAAGGCGTAATTCTCAGCAAAATCGAAGCAAATCAAAACCTCCCCAGGCAATAAATTTTCCTTCAGGTTTTGGAAGAAAAATGTAAATGTAAAAAAAAATGTAAATTTAAAAGATTTATATTCTCACTTCTAATTTTTAAAGCATATTCCCAATTAATTTTACACTTACCGTAATGCAGGCCTTTGTTAATTCACCCTGAAAATGCAGAGAACAGTTATTCTAGCAGCATATAATATTACTTAACTTAAAAAACTGGCACTAAAGCGTTGCCACAAAGATCCTCGGCCTGAGCGCACTAGGGGAGATCGCGCGCCACCGGCCCTATCACGGCATCTTGTTTATGTATCGTTTTATTGCTCAAAGACAAATTAATTTGCCACTCTAAAAATTGGAGGTCTTATAGGAAAAAATCTCAGCTTTCTTTTAAAACTATTTTAAAGACAAAAAAAAGTGCCCAAGTTTGAAAAAAAGTCAAATTTATTTTTGATTTTCGAAAATGTGGGTCAAATTTTTTTTTTTTTAAAATCATTATTACCAGCAGAAAGCGTGTGAAAAAATCTATCGAAAATATTTCAAGTGAAATTTTGTTTAAGGCAATAGGACAAAAGTTACAAACGTTTGAAAGTAAAGCTTTTCTTAAAAAACACAAAATTGTACCCCCTCCACTTTGATAAATAATTATCAAAATGAATTAATTTTTGGTGTGAGGAGTACTATCTGATAGGACTACAATTGGGCCAATTTTTAGCCCGATCGGACAACTTTCATTTTAGAGGTGGGTACACTTCAGAAATTATGCCCCATATGCATGATCTTACGTGTGGTGACATCAAGGGACTTAAGCTTGTTCTTCGTTCATTGAACCATCCCAAACAAGTAGAATAGAACCGGGAGGGCAAGCATGTTAGTCGCAGATACCTTGTTCAACGCCGACAGATTGGAAGACCAAATCTGTCGAAGAAGATGCTTGTATCTGCTTCGAAAAGACTCCTTCACTGATGTTACGTCCTGAATGCGGCTTTGAGGCACGCCCAGGTATGTATAGGTCTCTCCAGTATTGAGATGTCTAATAACACTTATATTTACAAGCTCAGGCTCCTTGGGAACGCCAGTAATCTTTCCTTTCTTCAGATTAATTTTTGGACACTTGTCCAAAGCAAAGTCCGTCCCAATCTCTCCTTTGTAGTTCTTGACGATATTTATAGCAGTTTGAAGTTTGCTTTTACCAAAGGCATATATCTCCAGGTCATCCATATAGAATACATGTGTGACCTTATGCTCGCGCTGATTAGTATCGCCATAAAGGTATCCAGGAGAATTTCGTAGTGCGAGAGATAGAGGCAGAAGTGTGATGCAAAAAAGCGAAGGGCTCATGGTGTCACCTTGAAAGACACCCCTCTGGAAGGTGACGTTGTTCGTTGTCACACGATAATTTCTAGATGAGATAGTAAATCAAGTATTCCAAACAGGTATCAATCTCTTTATGCATCTCACTATGTGTTGACGTACCTTCAAGCTTTCCAACAGACAGATGATAAGTCTATGAGAGGATGAATGGAAAGCTTTCCGGTAGTCAATCCAGGCCATTGACAGGACGCGCAGATGGGCTGCAGCGTCTTTACAGACACACCTGTTAATTAGCTGGTTTTCTCGACAGCCTACTACACCTTTTTCGAGCCACGTTGTTCGTACATCTCTCGCCATACAGGCTCAATTCGTCGAACAATCCTATTGTTTAGGACAGCCGTAAACATCTTATACAGTGTGTTCAAACAAGTTCTTGGCCTGTAATTCTCTCGGTTGGACAAGTTGCCTTGTTTCGGCAGGAGTATAGTGCGTCCTAACACCAGCCTGTACGGAATGGGCGTCTCCGAGTTTAAATATGAGGTGAATATGCGGGTCAAATGTTGGTGTATAGAAGTAAACTTCTTCAACTAGAAGTTCTTGATACCATCTGGTCCAGCAACGGAAAAGTTCTTCGTGCCTCTAAGTGCTTTTTTCACTTCTTCAGCAGTGATTGGTGGACATTGCTCCTCAGATTTTATGAGGTTGTCGCAAAACTCCTTGAAGCGGATGATATTGTCAGTATCTTCTTCCAACTCTAGTGTTTTCGGGATCTTGTACACCTCTCTCCAAAAGGTCTCTACCTCCTTGGACTTGGGTGGAATTTTTACATAAACAGGGAGATTGCTGAAGAGGCGCGATGGGTCAGCGAGAAACTGTTGATTCTCCCTGATCCATCTCTCCTTCTTCTATATTCTCCTCCTTGCGTCAGATAACAGCCGTATTTTGTCAACAATATGCTGCTTGATTGTCAGCAGCTTTGACTTGTTTAGTGTGTGATTCAAGACCCTTAGTTCTTGGGCGAACTTTCGAACCCTTTCCGTGAACGGTCTACCAGATGCTATGTAGTCAATCACACATTAAACACGGGACGCATTCTGTCTTATCCATCCAATCTTTTTGTTCAGTTGATGCAAGCGTCTTTTGGTCTTTTGGTCCATCGTCGGTTTCAGCCTTCGATTTGAATCAGCCAAAGCTCTCGCAGCACCTTAAACTGAGCAATTGATGGTCCAGAGGTCGGACTGTTGCGAGATATCTCTACGAAGGGAGGCATCCATTTAAGCCAGATCTTGGGGGTGGGAGGGAGAGGGGGGGGCTTAGGAGGGACTTGCATGTTATTGTTCCTCCTTGCACTGAAATTGCGATCATCTCTCAGAAGGTTCAGGTTAGTTCGCATGGGCTCGGTCTTGATTGACTCCCCCAACTCTAGGATAGTCGGCATTGTTGTCCAACCCATTGTCGGGAGCCCTGCGCGTTCGATTGTTTTGAACTGCACTTACTACAACCATGTTTGGTGTTATCATTGCTGTTCCCACAAGCAGCTAAGGAAAAGGGTTCATCTATCCTTGTAGAGCCCGCATGCAATTTATATATACTGCACTGCTAAAGGCTGGTGACATTCTCAGTATAAAACATCAACCAACTATGACTCTCTCGGTTTGTTTAAACAATTATTATTTTTGTTAAATTGCATTAATTATTTTCGTGTTCTAAGTGAACCGTTTCCTAAAAGTGGAAAATTTAAGAAAAATACCGCAACTTTCTAACATTATTCAACGAGAATATTATTAAAAATAGTAATAAATTATAATGTATTGTTTAAACAGTTATCTTAGTTAACTTGATTTTAATATTACCTCACTACAGTTTGAAAGTGGACCAAAATTCGAAAATGTAATAAAAAATGCAACTTTCTAGCATTACCGTAAGAAAATATTATCATAAATAATAAATTATTTTAATAATTATTCCTGTTAAATTTAACTGATTATTGCCTCACTCTAACTGAAAAGTTGAAATACAAGTGAAAAAATAGAACCACGACTTTCTAAATCTACTCTAAAATAAATTGACTTTAACAATAATAGATTGTTTAAATAATTTATTTAAACATCAAATTATCATTATAAAGTGATATTTTATGTTTTAGAAACAAGTTCTACTAAAAGGAACCTCAAGAAAATAATAGTTAGCGCCAAAAACTCGCAATACCTAATTTTTCACGTATGGGGTGCGTTTGGGACCCTATAAAACAGACTCGATACACCTAATATTGATGATTCTGAATAAAATTTACAAAAACGTTTTGCTTTCTCATGGGAAATACGTGTTAAACTATGTAGGACTTGCGGAACCTCTGAAAATCATTTTTTTTAAAAGCATTTATTTTTTTCTGGATTTAGACAAATTTACGGGCGATATGCATGCAAGTTAAAAAAAAATGGTGGACCACCTTAGTTCACGTGGACTTTTGATAGAACCACGGCCCCCCTCGTGCACATTCGTGGAATTTTGACATACCCCCCCCCAAACTTGCCACGTGGTATATGGGCGGCCCCAAATGAATTCAGGTGATTTCAAGTGATTTCATGCGAATTCACGTGACTTCATGGCAAATTCAAATGACTTAAGATATTACCGCAGATTTCAAGAGAATTGAAGTGACTTCATATGAATTCAAGTAACTTTAAGTGAATTCAAGTGACTTTAGGTAAATGCCAGTGACTTCAGGTATTTCAGGAGATTTCAGATATTTCAGGAAACTTCAGGAGATTTCATTACAAGTTTACACCTGACTTCGCGAGTTTTCAAACCCTCGATTAACGCTGAAATGCTCAAATATGATGACGGGTACATACCTCACAGGTTGTGCCAACTGATAAATTTATGTATTGAGATGGGAGAAGTTTCAGAGAACTGGAAAAATGCGATTTTTGTACCAATATAGGAAGGAAAGGGAGACAAAAGCAACTGCAATAATTACTGAGGTATCAGCTTATGGAAAATCCAGAGTGGATTCTTGGCAGGAAGATCATGTACAGATCAAAGATCTAGCTTGAAACAGATCACAGAAAAAAGTTTGAGAGTAAGGAAAAAAGTCTTCTGTGCATTTGTTGACCTAGAAAAAGCGTTTGACAAGGTGGATAGAAGTGAACTTTGGGAAGTCCTAAAAGAGTACGGAGTCAATGGATGGCTGCTACAAGAAATGAAAACAATATATGCAGGTAGAAAAGTGAGTGTAAGGTTTAATGGGAAACTGAGTGATTGGTTCGATATTATACAATGCTTTAAACAAGGATGCGTTATGTCCTCATGGCTGTTCATTATATTCATGGACAAGTGTCTAAGAATGGCCCCCTTCGACGAAAAAGGTGTAAATCTCAAGACTGTGAGGGCAAGTGAGTTAGCAAAGTGTGTTGTTGTGGCAGCGGTAATCGAGGACTTGCAAGGAATGTTGAGCAAACAAGCGTGAAGAACATGGGCATCAAAATTAACGTAAATAAAACAGAAATTATGGTGTTTGAAGGAAAAGGTGAGAAAACAATATGCAACATTTCCTAAATGATGAGAGAATGGAGCAAGTTGATAAGTACATATATCTTGGTATCCTATTCGCTAGTGACGGAAGGATAGATGGGGAGTTAGATAGGCGTATAAACGATGGTAAGAATGTTATCAGTAAAACAGGACCAATGATCAGAAATGAAATGCCAAGCATTTGTGTTTCCTGAACATTTTTAGGAGAGGATCTCTGCTATTTGCAATAATGTCAGCTGTACTCAGAACAATTCGGTTATGAAGACATTGGAGGTTTCAGAAGTCCGCATCCGCCTTGAGGGCGTGAGATGTGTAATCACGGAACGGACGAATTGATCTGCAAGCTCTTATTCATATGCATGATCTTACGCGTGGCGATATCAAGGGCAGGAAGCTCGTTCTTCGTCCACTGAACAGTCCCAAACGAGAACAGAAGAACTGGGTCGGCAAGCGTGTTTGTCGCAGATACCTTGTTCAACGCCGATCAATCTGTCCTTCAAGCTTTCCAACAGACAGATGATAATTCTATGTGAGTTGAATCGAAAGCTTTCCGGTAGTCAATCCAGGCCATTGACTGGACGCGTTGATGGCCGCTGCATCTTTACATACGCTCCTGTCAATTCGAAGGTTCTCTCGGCAGCCTGCTACAACTTTTTTCGAGCCACGTTGTTCACGCATCTCTCTCCACAAAGGCCTAATTCTTAGAACAATCCTGTCGTTTAGGTCAGCTGTATAGATCTTATACAGCGTGTTCAAACAAATTCTTAGTCTGTAATTCTCTGGGTTGGGTGAGTCGCCTTTTTTCGGTAGGAGTATAGGTCGTCCCAAAACCAGCCACTGCGGACTGAGCGTTTCCGACTTTCAATTTGAGATAAATATGCGGGCTAGAAGTTGGTGTGTAGAAGTAAACTCTGTCCACCAAAAGTCCTTGATACCATCTGGTCCTGCAGGGGAAAAGTTCTTCGTGCCCATAAGTGCTTTTTTCACCTCTCCGGCAGTGATTGTTGGACATTCCTTCGCAGATGTTAGAAAAGTCTTTTTCTCGTTGGGCTTGGATGGATTTTTGACAGAAACAGGGAGATCGCTGAAAAGGCGCGATGGGCCAGCGAAAAACTGTTGATTCTTACTCACCCATCTCTCCTTTTTCTGTATTTTCCTCCTTACCTCAGATAACGCCCGCATTTTGTGAACGATATGCTGCTTGATTGTGAGCATATTTAACTCGCTGAGTAAGTAAAGGTAGTTCCTCCGTTCCCGGGCGAACTTTTGAACTATTTTCGTGAACGATCTACCATATTTCTTTTGTTCTTTTGAGGCATCGTCGGTTTTAGCCTTCAATTTGAATCAGACAAAGCTCTCGCAGCACCATAAACTGAACAATTGATCGTACAGAGGTCTAGCTCTTTCGAGATATCCTAGCGAAGGGAGGTATCCATTTTAGCCAGGTTTTGGGGTTTAGGAGAAAGCGGGATATTAATATTCCTTCTTGTCCTGGAATCGCGATCATCTCTCAGAAGGTGCCTGCTTTCCGCGGTTGGTCTTAATGTCGCTTCCTCATCTTCGTCTGTAGCTTGTTCAAGCAGCGGTTGGGAAAGCGCTCAGCGAACATATCCATTTTTCAAGAGGTAGGCGCGTTGATTCCGCAAAGACTGATGCAAAACGTGCTGAAGCTCTGGGTGTTTCTGGCACCGCATTCTGTGTACACGCACAATAAAGCCTCCTTGAACAGAGATAATGCTGGCATCGTAGTAGTCTAGCAAGTCATCCTTGAGTTGATTCGCCCACTTAATGTGTGCGTTTCGCCGGTTCGTCATCGTGTTTCCATCTAAATTATTTTCAGCACTCCGAACTCTAAGGTGATCGGCATTGCCGATTGTGGGATCGGCAAATGCCGACCCATTGTCTGGTGCTCTGCGCGTTCGATCGTCTTGAACTGCATCAACAACTTTTTGGTGGTTTGTGGTGTTATTGATGTTTCCTCACCCAGGTTTCATTCAGCTTTTGGAACGGTTTTTTCGCCTCCCCTTTGGAGTTTATTCCTTTGAGACCATCTCTGAACGATTGTGGATTTGTAATAGGCCCTTCGGTCCGATATCAAGAAAATCTTGATGAATTAAGAATCATAACACAAATTGAATTAAGCTATACAAATGGTTGAACGCATGCAAAAAATTTTAAGCGAGAGGGCACATAACTTCACATTGTTTCCGCCTATGTCAAAACTATAGATATAGAGTGTACTTCGTATTTTTGAAAACATGTCACGCATTATACATATACAATTTCGTATATTTCATATTAATCTGTTATTCTTAAAAATATAGATTTACAATAACGTGTCTGAACACGCCGTATCCTCACATCTATCTCAAATGATAGGATTGTTCAGACAATTTAACCTTTGTGGCGAGAGATGTATGGACAACGCGGCTGAAAGTAAAGAGTAGCAGGATGTCGGGAGAACCTGCTCATTGATAGATGTATCTGCAAAGACGAAGCATGCAACCAGCGCTACCTATCAATTTCCTTTTGCCTCACATTATTGCCACTATCTCTTGCACTTCGTTATTTCCAAGGGTACTTATGCGGCAAAACTGAAAATCGGAAGCATAAGGTCACTCATGTATTCTACATGGATGATTTCAAGATCTATGCTGAAAATGAAGAACAACTAAATCTAGCTCTAAAGCTTCTGGAAGAGTACACTCAAGAGATTGGAATGGTGCTAGGGTTCAAAAAATGCGCCGAAGATAATTGAAGCAAGGAAAACTTAATGGTATCCCCGAAGACCCTGAACTCGTCGATAGAAGCGTTATACAATATATTGGCTCTGGAGAGACCTGTGCGTACCCAGGTGTGCCACAAAGCCGCAACCAGGACACAACTTCGATTAAGAATGCTCTCTGATGTAAATAAAAACGGCTTTTCCGACAGATTTGGTCCTTCAAACTGTCAGAAAAAAACAAAGTATCTGCAGCGAACATGCTTGCCGTCCCGGTAGTACTCTATTCATTTGAAGTGTTTCCATGGACGAAGGACGAGCTCAGATCCCTCGTCAAGAGGATGCATGGCATCTTCTACAGGAATATAAACTAATGCTTGCCTTCCTCAAATCGGTTGCTACGTGTAGGCGGAGGGGAAACCGGTATCAGTCATGCGCCGGGTCCCAGGCGACCCCCAGCTCGCAGACCGGGCCGTCGGTCAAGAATTGAAGCCATGTCGGGCGAAGTATGTCCTCTGGGTCGATGTCCTCGAGTAGTTAGGGGCTGTTGGACACCCAGTTCTTGAGGATGAGGCTCCTGGCTTCGAGGAGGATGATGAGCTGGTCGCAGCGATTGCGCGCATACTCAAGGTCGTCCACGCCGCTGAGAGAGTCGTTGATGAAGTAGTCGCCGTCCTGTGTCTCCGGGTAGTGAAGTAGCTCCACGTGGTTTTTCGGAAAGTCCCTCCAATACTCGTCCAACATCTTGAGGCTGCTTAGTGTCAGGCCGTCGGTCCACTACTCACGGGGCCGATACAGGATCTTCCGGCCAACTCAGGGCGCAGCACGGGGGTTAGTGCGCGCTGAGTCCTGAGTCGGCTTACATCTGTGAAAGGAGATGGTATTAGATTCGCAAGGCGGGGCTAGCTCGATGCGCTTCCGAGCTCTGTAAAGCGGGATAGCCCCGATGCCAGAATCTCATGTCGCGCGCAAGGCAGAGCTTTACACGTGCCGAATTGGGGTTCGTCTGGAGATCGAAAGTGATAACCAAAAATTTTTATTTGGTTACTTATTTTGTTTTTATTGTGGGTTTTTAAAGGTCCAACCCTACGTATATGATTTTATTTCCCTTAATATTTTATAATTAAAAGCAAATAGGTATTTAGTTCTTATGGACTACCGTTCTTTCGGACGAGAATGGGCAAATGAATTTAACTCGGAATTTGCGGAGGTAGGAAATTTGAACACTGTTCGACATACCTTTGGTGTAATGCATTTTTCCTTCTGCTGCCCGTGAGCTGTAAATTTTTTCTTCTTGCGGCCACACGGTTTTCCGTCATTGTATCTATCTTCAATTTTCCATAATTCGACTTTGCTCATCGGCGTGAGGCTTTTTAAACTTTGTACGTCAGTCGTTACAATAACGCGCCGAACCACTGATACCACCTTCCGTTCGAGTTTAATTTTGTTACTTTGCCAGCAAAATATTCGAATTTTAGTTGTACGCCCGTCTTGTCATCGCGTCTTCTGCCGCCACGAGAAGCTCGTACGAATAGCCGATTAACCCAACAAGGCTGCACCACGGACGGGCAGGAATAAAAGGCATGGTAATTGCCTTTTCATCAAACTACCTGTTATGGTAAAATAGAATGAAGAACTGCGATAATTTTGTGGCACTCATCCTGGCTCGTCGGTGCATATTGCAAATAAAGTGCGGTATTTTGGTTGAATAAGCAATTCTCATATGAGGTGGATGGCAAAACTCGCGACTTGTTACCAAGCGCAGACGCAAGAAATTACCTTTGAAAAATGTATAGTTCGCTTCAAGAAATAATTTAAATTCATTTTTGTATATCATCAATTTATATTGATATTCAAGTATAATTTTATTGGTATTCTTAGTTTCAATCATTGTTAAAAATTCAAGGCGTCAAGAAAAGCGTTGAAGTCAGGTTTTAACTTGGTTCTAATGTAGCAGAGTGGAGTTTACTGGAGGAGGGGATAGTGCGGTCAAAGAGGTGCTTAGATCCATGCGTTACTAAAGATTAACCAGGTGACTTAACCAGAGACATAAGGTATTTGAATTGGTTTAAAACGAATATTTGGTTAGTTTTAAAATCCCTTGTAATTATAACGTGAGTATTGTAAGGTCATTTCCTGCCCGTTGGAAATTCCTTACTAAAAATTTTGTAAAATGGCCTACCTCAACTCAGTCCTCCATTGTAGTGCCTTGTCCCTAGCTAAGCTGGAAAAAAGTAAAAGAGAGAAGACAAAATATAGGCAGGATAGGCCCAAGTGGCTTATCAGGGCCGAAGGCCTGAGAAAGATGAAGTAGGTCAAAAAGAAAAAAAAAGCTGAGTTAGCGTGACTCAAAGAACAGATCCATTATATTCTAAATTTTATTCCGATAAAATTATGAAGTCATTAAGTCCCTATTGCTAAACCTGAAATTGAAAGAACTTCACGAAAGGAAGGGGGGGGGGGGGTTTCCTAACCAATAATTTTTAAATCACACACATCCTTTTCCCAGGCGCTTGGTTTTATTATCAATAACACATATAAATTTCCGACATATTATTCTTTATAACAAGATCGGTCGCGCATTTCCAAAATCCCCACTACTGAACAATAATGTCCAATTTTACCGGTACCTACTTTTAAAACGCGGAAACCTAACTCTAACCAAACCTATGGCCACGTGGCCCGGAATTCGCCATACTTTACTTTCACAAAAAAAACTAAAGAGTTCCTTTAAATAATACAAACCCCAATCTCACCATTATAAAGTGAACTCGCGGTCGGTTCCCCAGAATATATTACAACTTAACACCGACCACGAGGTACGACGCGAACAAATTCCAAAACGGGCGTCACTTCCGGTAGCAAAGTGGAACTCCTACCCTAATTTCGGAGCACTCGCGGCAGGTTTTGTTCGAGGCGTGAAAATCGAGAAATTCAACTTCTCGATTTTCACCTCCCGAAGAAAATTTTGCG
The DNA here is from genome assembly GCA_932195095.1 of Andricus curvator. Lineage (NCBI taxonomy): Eukaryota > Metazoa > Arthropoda > Insecta > Hymenoptera > Cynipidae > Andricus > Andricus curvator. The sequence goes on from CAKNYM010045369.1 coordinate 47,595, forward strand.
GAACGCGGAACTATTGATGAAGAAAATCGCGAAACTACTTGCACCCTCCCACACCGGAATTTCTACCCGCGATTCTTCCAAACAAAAAAAAAAGAAAAAAACGCGGCACTTAGAGGGCTGGCTGAGCGCTTTGGCGGTAGTAGAATTTAATGAAATTATCAGAACCACCCGCCAAAACTCTCCGCCAGAAATCAAAAAGAACTTACCCCTTCATGCTCTATCTTTCTCCACGTCCCTTTGCCAATTTTAAATTTTTCAATTCCTTCCATAATTGCTTCTCTTTTAAATCTCTTGCCCCTTTAATTTTTAATTTAGATTCCACAATACGTCAATTTACGATCCTCCTCATGAAGGGTTCGGAGCGAGAGTCCCGAGACACGCAACGCATAGTAGGCAGGTTCGCTTGTCGGCTTCCTTCCTGTTGTCCAATCAGAGCGTCGTACCCACATGTCTCGAGGTTTTCCGCCAATCGTAGCTCCCCGGATGCTCGACGGCCGCCATCTTGCTGGAAGAACATACCGGTATCTCTGCCGCCAAAACAGAAGAGAACTTTGTTAATACCAAAACCCTACGATTCTGAGTGGAATCCTTAGTTAGTTTACGTTTTCCACTCAGAATCCTTAAGTATTAGTCAGAAGAGGGTTTTATTTAATGGAGTGGTTTCACCGAGTCCGAGCGCCCTCTGTCACTTCCGGGACTTCCGGAATATGGTTTTGAAGAATATGAAATTGGGCCATCCAATGAAGTGTTCAGTCCCATCTCCTTCTCTTTCCAACGTGTCAGCTTCCTTCATTTACTCCCCCGTGATCGGTGAGCGCCAGTCGATAGGATAGAAAAGGACAGACCATCGGAATGCTCCTTCCCTCTCATGGACCGAATGTGTGGAGATTTGCATTTGGAATGAGGGTGGGACTGACAGATGCCGCCATCTTGTTCCTCTTTGGTGTGAGATACTCTATCCTGCTCCCCTCCCTTGGCAATGTGGAGAAATACTGGTCGGAATCCGTAGGCCAGAAAAGGATAACCTGTGTCCAAGTTCTCTCCCTCTCTTTCTGGCTTATCGTGGTAGGACCGCTCTGTCGTTTTCGGGACGTGTTGTTGTTGAAGTTGCTTCGCTGTCAGTTTTGCTCTCGACCGAAGTTGCCGTTCTCGGGACAATAAGTACATTAAAAAAAAGGAACAAAAGGAGCGCATGAATAAATAATTCGATGTCGTGCCGAAAGTGCCCTTGTGGAGTGACCCTCGTTCCGAACTCCCAAGTGAAGAGAGAGGACGCTTATTTAACCAGTGCCAGTGGGGAGGTTATGTTGTTCCACAACAACAAGTGACAGGTAGTAATTTTACCCTGTCACAGTATATTCAAGCGTATAATGAAGAAGCTCCGTCACAAATTCATTACCAAAACCAGCAGTGGTGGTTTATATACATCGTAGGCATTAAGAAAATTCAGGCTTTCAGCCGATTGCTTCATGCATCAAATTACTTGAACGAAAATGAACGAAAACAAACTGTCACGAACGCAATACCAAAATGTTTTGGTAACCGTGGAGACCATTTTGCTAACCGTTGACAGCGTTTTGGTCATCTATGTTGGGGATTTTGCTCATTGCTTTCGCGCACAGTGCAGAATCGGCCATTTTCGATGTATGTAAACGGTGGGCAAACGAGGGTTTTGCATGTATGTGTAAAGAAAAACACATTAAATGGCTATATAACATTTTATTTTCATTTCCATGTTCATCTAATTATTCAAATATACTTTTACAAAACATAAGAATCATGATTTGAAGAGCCTTTTAATTTAAGTTCAATTTTTCACACGTTTCGAAGGTAAATATTTATCAATTTTCTAATTTGCCTTATGATAGTTATATTAATAATATCATTAATAACGAATTATTTAAAAAAATGTAATAATTAAATAATCATTTAATTCAAAATTCGTTATATTAATTAAATAATCAAATGAAGAATTTATCATTCATGGTAATAATAATGATGAATGTAATAATTATTGTTACAAAATTACATTCACTCATATTTGTTTTAATTGCCATTATTTACTAGATCTTCAATACTTCATGTATTATTATTGTTCACTAATACGTGTTTATTAATTCCAATATCTGCAACCAAAATTTTCTCACAGTTTTTAAAGTAAGTGGGCTGACAATCGTAAAATGCGAGCTTATAGATGTATAATTTTCATTATTCACCTCTGACGTCACTTTTCAGACCCTAGGGAGTAAAAAGTACTTTTTACTCCCCACGGTGTTAAAAGCATATCTTTAGCCCCGCTTCATGTGCGTCGAAAAGGGCTGAAATCATGCATGTGTCATAAAAAAGTATATTTTAGTAATTAGATGAATACGACATTCCCAGTCTTATGGGACATAAGCTGAGAGCATCGCTACAAAATGGCAGCGACAACGCAGGAACAGAAAATAAGCCTAATGGTATATTTACCTGTCAGGCGCTAGACACCTTTTCGGCGTCACTCCAAAAACAATGTTCACAAAATCTTAAATTTAATCTTTCTCTTATAAAAGGTCCCGAGCTCAGGGCAGAGGGATTCGTGGATACGAGAAAAGTACTCCAGAATCACAATTATATGATGAAGAAAGACTATGTGACGTTAAGTTAAATTTAGTAATAGTATCGATACAAAAGGTATAACATGTGAATTTACAAGAAAAGGGGTTTAAACCCAACCCATGATTAACTTTCCGTGTACTAAGATGGTAAGAAAAAAGAGAATCTCTTAAGGCACACTAATCCATTGCTTATTAAGAATCAAAGTTACAACACACTAATTGCTTAATCCTACATAGAAATTTGTCACTGAGAATCAGGTCCACTACACCAAACATGGTGTCTGTCTGAGTAATAGGTCAATTAAGTTATTCTGAACGCGACATTTTTCTTTTCCATCGAATTTTTGGTCTCAGTAACTTTAAAAACTAGACAAATAAAGAACTAAAAAAACTCACATAATCTTATAAACCCTAGGATAAAATGGTGAACGAAAGATATAACGCCTACCTTATACCTTGGAAGCACAGAGTCTCCTCTATTTTTACGACGGCAGAAAAATGGACTTGTCCGAATAATTTGACAGCTATCAATCGTCTTCCTCGAATACTCGTAACTCGTCGATGGCCGACACGAAACTGATTTCTCCGGCGTCCTCTGCACTCGCCAGTTCCTTCCCGCTCGCGCCACAATTCTCGGACTAGTCGGTGCTGTCCTCCTCAGTTGGATTTCTGGGACTTTGATCGATGGAAATCGGACCACCGTTCCGGTATGTGAAACGCCGGCCGGTGTAAGGTGGCTGCCTCCATGTGTTGACAAGTGTAGAGTCTGGCTTGGCCTGGTAGTTATTTTAATAATCCTGGAGACTGAGATTATTACGTAGTAGATTGCTCGACATCCCAATGGGCCCCGTGATAGTAAAGTGATCGTGGATGCGCGAGAGTGACGTAAAGCTTGGTGGCAGTGTTGAGTGTGGGTGGTTGGAGTTTGGTGGCAGTGTTTTTTCCTGCCGGATTTTCCCATTTGAAAGGAATCTGCTATTCTCCAGATCGGTGTAGGACGTCAGGTCCTCCTTACCTCATAACTCCAGGTACCTAATCTAACCTAATTAGTAGTAACAGGTTACATAAAATTTAGTCGAAAGATTCTAACATAAATAGCTCGTTTTCTATCTGTTCTCCTAAAACAAAATAAAAAAATAAATTCGCTCTCACTCAACATATCTTAAATTACAATAAGATCTTATCTCTAGATTTATGTTCTAATTTGAGCACGTACCGACCATGGGAATAATCACGGTCTGATCTTTAATTCTTTTAATCCTGAAAAACTGGGGGAAGGATACATAACGGGTGGCTAGTCACCACGTTACAATATGAAAATAATAATAAAATGTCAAATAGCCATTTAATGTGTTTATATACTCTATGGGTGGTTTCTTGTAACTGCCTATAACGTGTTAGGCTTTCAGAAGAATATTTAAGTATTCTTCTGAATGCCTAAATGAAACAGGCACTTGGACGCCAGGTATAGATTTCATCCGAAATTCTTCTGAACGCCAGGAGTCGGCTGAACTCCTGAATCCTCTCAATGCCTAAGACATATACACACCCAAACAGTAGGCGTTAACGAGATATAAATACGTCAATAAATAAAAATTCAGTAGCTGGTACAGTGGTTTCGGTGCTCGCATGTAAGATCTTCCCCTTTGAATCATTATGGACATACACACAGACTCTAGCACCTCTACGTACCTCCCTATCTTTGCTGAAACGTAAGTAATTATTGCGGCTAACATTTGAAGTATGAAATTGAGGCTTGAGCCAAATTTCATAATATGAAAGGATCTCTGACCAAAATAATCAGCAAACTCATCAAAATGAGCAGGCAGGGATTGAGTATTGACATGACATTTATTAAGAGAGGCAATTAAATCTTCCAAGATAAAGACAATACCAATTAGAGGGAAACTTACAAAAAAAGCTCTGCATTAAAAGGTGATTAACGTGAAAACCTTATAGTTCCATACGACCGACAACCTGTTAGTAACAATAATGTTATGAATACACGTGTGAAATGGGTTGTATCAAATATAATAATGACGTATTGAAAAACGCACGAAAAAGTGTACCTAAGGAGTATACCTAAGCAACAATAACAGACCAGAAGGTAACGCTTGCAAGTAAACCCCTTTCGAAATTAAAAAGATAAAGTCTATATTAGTCGTAAATTTTCTAATGACAGCATGAAAACAATTCACAATATGTAGCGTAATAAAATAAATGACGTAAATAACCATGAGTATGTTAGATATAATTACTGCGAACCATATTCCCCATGATGTCAATAGGAAATAGTTTCTTCTCACGTCGAAATTATTGTAGAGCATCCAAATCCAGAACCTGGATAAGAAAAATTTACGGCAAAAAATGTTGCCCTCCGCAATCCACAAGTATTTTATTTGGGTGTTTCCTCTTGGTTCCAACGCAACACCGTAGATCTGCTGGTTGGACATAGTGAGTGACTGTCTGGCATACAGTGCTCAATATTCGCTCCAACCAATAAGTTTCGTCAAAATACCACGCTTCCTTTTACATAGTTCAAGTAAGTTCTTACAAGTAGCTTGTGTGTCAAAAGTAGTTATCACAATAGGTGGAAGAAAAGAACGAGAAGCAGTGTAATTTGCAGATCTGAGCCTCTATACTGTTGTCAGATCCTCCTCAGTGTGGAGTATCTCCAAAGTAGAAGCCATTTGACAGACGGTAGTTGAAAGATCCTCCCCATCCCTCACTGGCAAACCATGGAACTCTTGAGTCTTGCAGAGGGCTGCTTGCTCTAGATAATTGTATTTTAGAGTTGAGGCCGCTACTTCAGGTTGCAGCATTAACTGTTTATCCTCAAAATTCTTTGACGACGCAAGAATTTTGTTGACGTCTGACACAATTGATGCAGTTGTTTCCATAAGAATAGAAATGCGCTTAGCGCTGTTAATAACAACTTTCACTCCCTTCATAGAAGTGTCAAGGGATTTATTGTAGGTGGTCTGATCAGACTTAAATGCTTCAAACGAAGCTTTTGATCTGGGTCAGACTCGCCTTCTGACACTTCGTCTCCGCATCGACAATAGCTGCCTCGACTCCAAGCACCAGAGCTACTGACGCTACTTCTAAGGTACCTTTTTTAGAGCTTTCATGGTTAGCCCTGGCTATAAGTAATCACACAGGAATGTGATCTATATTTTGAAATGGGATTTCAAACAGTTCTTCTCTGCGACTATTTAACTTCGTCACAGTATGTTTCTTCAGGTCCTTTCGTTTAAAATTTTAGAAGACCCTATTTCTTAGAGCTTTTCTGGTTATACTAAGCTAAGATTATTTATGTGGGAATGTTATTTATGTTTTTGAATGGGCGCCAACAAAGTTAAAGAGCCAAAAGCCAAGTGTTTCAGGAGCATTCTCCGCTGCTTTGTACAGAAATGCTCATTTGCCCACTTCTTCGTGTCTTCTGACCATTTTCAGAAGAGGGTCTTGTCCATTTACGACTATATATGCTTTACCCAGAATACTGCTGTTGTGAAGACATTCGAGAATCAGTACGCCGCGACTACCTTGATGGCGTGAGATTTAAAGTCGCGGAACAGACGACTTAAGATGCATGCTTTTGTGTATGTGCATAATTTTTTGTGACCCGATATCGAGAAATCTGAGCTTGTCCTTCGTCCATGGAACCACTGGAAATTAATAGAGTACTACCCAGAGGGCAAGAATGTTCATTGCAGATACTTTGTTCCTCGCTGACAGTTCGGAAGACTAAATCCGTCCGATAAGACGTTTTTAAATGCATCGGAGAGCATCTTTTATGAAACGTCCTGAATGCGGCTCTGTGGCCCGCCCAGTTATGTATGGGTCCCTTTGACGACAAGGCGTCGGATCGCGTTTCTGTCGACGAGTTCAGGATCTTTGGGGCTGCTACTAAGTTTCATCGCTTCAAATCAACCTTTGCTCATTTTTCTAACCCAAACTTCATTCCAATCTCCCGAGTGTATTTCTTGACAATCCCTAGATCTAGATCTAGTTGCTCTTTATTTTTCGCATAGGTCTTAAGATCGTCCATGTAAAATAGATGAGTGACCTTATGCTTTCGATTTCCATGTTTGCCGCAAAAGCACCCTTGGGAATAGCGAAGTGCAAGAGATAGTGACACCTCTCTGAAAGGTGACGTTGTTAGCTGTCACAATATGTTTTTCAGATGAGATAGTAAATCTGGTTTTCCAAAGTGGCACCAATCTTTCTATGCACCTCACGATATGTGGATGAACCTTCAAGCTTTCGAACAGATAGATGATAAGTCTATGGGAGGTTGAATCAAAAGCATTCTGGTAGTCAGTCCAAGCCATCGATAGGCAGCGCTGGTAGGATGCTGCGTCTTTGCAGATATATCTATCGATGAGCATATTCTGCCGTCATCCTGCTACGTCTTTCTTTAAGCAGAGTTGTTCGTACATCTCTTGCCACGCAGGTCTGATTGTCTGAAGAATCCTATCATTTAGGATAGCTATGGATATCTTATACAGTGAGTTCAGACAAGATATTGGCCTGTAATTCTTAGGGTCTGCTAAGTTGCCCATCTTCGGCAGGAGCACTGTGCGTCCTTCCACCAACTACTCCGGAATAGGCTCTTTAGACTTTACATACGAGGTGAAAATGCGGGCTAAATGCTGGTGGGTTGAAGGAAACTTCTTCCACTAGAAGCTCTTAATACCATTGGGTCCCAGAGCGGAATAGTTCTTCATCTCTTTCTTTATTTTATTCACCTATTCAGTAGTAATAGGTGGGCATTCCTCCTCAGGCGTTTTCAGGCCACTTCACAGCTCCTTAACGTTATTTATGTTCTTTGTATCTTATTTTCACGGATGCTTGACTTCATAGGCTTCTCTCCAAAATGCCTCGACCTCCTCTGGTTTTGGTGGGTGATCGAAAGTAACTGGAGGGACTTGGAAGAGTCGAGATGGGTCAGGGAAAAACTAATCATTTTCTCGGACTCACCTCTCTCTCCGCTCTAGACTTCTCCTAGTTCTCTAACTAATTCTTTTGGATTTTTTTTTTTAGTTATTCACCGAGGTTTGTGGACGTGAGGGAAATGGAGGAAAAGAGTCTCTGGAGCATCATTCACCATCAAGGACCGGCGCTACGAACGACGAGGAAACAAGGCGGGTTAAAGTCACACGTGTACAGGGGCAATCGTGTGTTGTTCACCGGGGGTGGAATGTGGATGATATTTCCGCATTCCAAATCCTTTACCTCGTGCGATTCAAATCTCACCGCTCTGAATTCTTCGCAGTACCACTATCATCATCTCTTGGGCATGAGGATCCCGAAATCTTTCTCCATCCGCCACGACACTGCGACAACGCAGAAGATACATCTTGACTACCTGCGGTGGAGGGGAGAAATAGGGCAGGCTACGTACCGACTAGAGCAGCGAGCTCGTTTGTGTAGTCCAGGCTGCGTCGACTCCAATAGACGAGATGGCCACTTAGGAAAGTAGTTGTCTTGCTTGTTTTAGATGGCTCTGATGTCGAATTTCAGAAAAGTGGGGGGACGTGATGGTGAGTGGGGTACTGTCGCGCCAAGTTGTACACGGGTACACTTTCGCGCCATATTGTACACGGGTTGCATGGGATTGTAATATTAATAATTACTTTAGATAAAGATACAATATTAATATAATATACTTGAATTTCAAGTATTTTCGACACTGCATTGTATGTCGACTTTGGAGATAACGATAACAATGGCATTGGCTGAAGCATCTAGTAACTTGACGTTTGCGCCAAGTTTGACGCTGCCATGGGACTCCACCCTTATTCATTTTAGAAAGAATTAATGCTAAATCATGCAATATGGCTTCCCAAATGGGTACAATAGCTTACATTGATTACATATTATGTCACCTGTGCTACATTTGGCATTAATTCTTTCAAATTACCTTTAAAATTTTAGTTTTAATTTTAACAACACATTCAAAACACCTACGTGTACATATATATTCACTAACACATGCGCACGAAATTGTAGTTCTCTTGCTTCTTGTACGCGGCGCATCGTTCACTATACGGTGCCACGAACTTTGCATTGAGTCGACGCAGCCTGGTGTAGTCGGTTGAGCCTCGGGCGAGACAGTTTGTCTTCAGAGCTTGCTTTACTTCTTGTCACCACAGAGTGGTAATTCGATCTTTTTGTGTTTGGAATAATCTTCCTCTGTTTTCCGCAACGTGAATCACATAACATTCTAAAAAGGTTTGCGGCTTTTTTCTTCATCCTTTTTTGTTGAAATGAATTTTCAAATATACAATTTGATCTCTAATGCCGTCGGTGGACGCAAAGAAAAGTTTGTTTGTTGAACGCTTCAGGGCCGAAGTGTCGCTCTGACTTTGCACGGTGTTTAGGTTTGAAATTCTTCTGGTGGAAGAAGTTTCCTTCTACACACCAACATCTGGCCCGCATATTCACCTCGTATTTAAAGTCGGAAACGCCCATTTCGCAGTGGCTGCTGTTCGTACGCACTATAATTCTACCGAAAAAAGGCAAATTGTCCAACACAGAGAATTACAGGCCAATAATTTGTTTGAACACACTGTAACAGCTGTCCTAAACAACAGGATTCTTCGACGAATTGAGCCTGTGTGGCGAGAGATGTACGAACAACGTGGCTCGAAAAAAGGTGTAGCAAGCTGTCGAGAGAACCTCCTAATTGGCAGGTGTGTCTGTAAAGACTCTGCAACCCATCAGCGCGTTCTTTCAATGGCCTGAATTGACTACCGAAAGCTTTTGATTCAACCTCTCATAGACTTATCATCTGTCTGTTGGAAAGCTTGAAGGTTCATCCACACATAGTGAGATGCATAGAGAGATTGATGCCCCTTTGAAAAACTAGATTTACTATCTCTTTTGGAAATTATCGGATGACAACGAACAACATCTTTCAGAAGGGCGCCTTTCAGGGCGATGCCTAGAGCCCCTCCCAAACTCTAAATCGACTCCCAAACGATTCTCCTAATTACCTTTATGCACCTTCCTCTCCTTTCCCTCATACCCTTTTCCATAGTTGTTTCCTGAGAAAATTCTCCCCCGCCCCTCTCTTTATTTTCCTCTACAAATCCGCCATCTAAATTTTTCTCCACAGACCGTCCATCTTTATTTCCCTCTCCCACTGGTCATTTCTCCATTAAACCACTATCTCTCTACCCCCCCCCCCCCACCCACATACACACAAATCACCGTCTCAGTCCCTACCCTCCTTGAACGATCCCTCACCCAGGACGGGCCGTATCAAAATGCTAGAGTAATAAATGAATAGTCATTTGAAAGCTGAAAGTGTTCAAATGGGAAAAATTCATGAATATGAGGAAAACACTTGTGAATAAATTGCAGTTGACAAATTTGAGAATGGAAAGTAAGTGTTAGGAACCAGCGGGGATGCATTTTTTTTACTGCCGGTCAGAAGAGGCGTCAGTGTCTGGGCAACAGTTCAGAAGCACGGGTCAAAGAAAGGCACCAGCGGTGGGCAGCAAAAAAAAGATAACCCCGTTGCTTTCTGACATTTGCTTTCCAACAAAAAAAATGTCTAAAAATATCGCGATTTCCACCAAAAGTAAAACAATTACATCCTTTCGGGAGATTGTAAATAATTACAGAGCCTATCCGTTTCGGTTTGGAGTTTGAATCGCTGTAATATCTTCATCAGAACTTCAGATAGTATAGTTGTACATTTTTGTAATTTTGAGCAACGTTTTTTATTATTTCTCAAATTTGTCAACTGCAATTTGTTCACAAATGTTTTCCTCATATTCATGAATTTATTGAAGTTCTTCCCATTGCCTCTTGTATAAGAAATACTGCTCTAAACTTGACTCTTCTTAAATGTGCCCGAAATTCCTGACTTTTTTTCATATTTTTCAGTCTACAAAGCACTATCATTTGTTCCGCCGATAGCGGAGTTGGGGAAGCCAAACAAAACGGAGTCAGTGCGATGGACCGGCGGAATCTCAATACTTTTGGGTGTACGGATAGAATCAATGACGACCTGCTAGAGTGATACGATACCAGTATGGCCCCTGTGCGAGAAGGTTACATGGCACGACTGCGTGCTCTGTGGTGCGAGAAACACCCACACCTTTCGCACTTTTCGCATCACCGTCTGCGAAACTATGCCGAAAACTTCGGAAAAGGGGCTATGTAAGCGGACCACCTACTCTTCCGTAGCCAGAACAATCCGGCAACAGAGAAAGAGGGGCAACACTGAGACCAACCGAAGGCAGGCATCCAATTTAGGAAGAGTGATGCTTCAGGACCCGGAGAAAAATCAACATCCAGGTTTCTATCAAGCCCAGAGATCTGGCTGAACTGGATAACAAGCTTCGTGGAGCTTCTTTAGAAGAATCCGACCCTCGGACTATCAATTGTAGTGTGTATAATGCAGCGAGAGCTTTGTCGGATGAAAACCGTAAAACAAAACCAAGGGCTGATCATAAGACCAAAGACGAATGAATCAACTCAGCACAAAGATAGGCCGGGCAAGACAGTAAAGTCGTATGTAAAGTCAGAAGAGTCTATTCCGGAGTAGTTGGTGGGAGGACGCAAACTACTACTTCCAAAGATGGGCAACTTAGCTGCCCGAAGAATTACAGGCCATTTACTTGTTTGAACATACTGTATAAGATCTCCACAGCTATCCTAAAATATAGGATTGTTTGGACAATCGGACCTGTGTGGCGAGAAATGTAAGGAAAACGCGGCTCGACGAAAGGCGTAGCAAGATTTCGGGAATACCTTCTCATTGATAGATTTGTCTACAAAGACGCAGCATCTTACCCGCACTTCCTACCGATGGCCTGGATTGATTACCGGAAAGCTTTCTATTCAATCTCCCGTACACTTTTTATCTGTCTGTTGGAAAGCTTGAAGGTTCATCTGCACATCGTGAGGTGCATAGAGAGATTAGTCTTTCAGGGGGACACCATGATTACACTTCTCTTTTGCCTCACATTATTGCCACTATCTATTGCACTTCGCCATTCCGAAGTGTACTTCTGCAGCAAACCTGGAGATCGAAAGCATAAGGTCACTCATGCATTTTACATGGATAATCTTAAGATCTATGCTAAAAAAAAGCAATTACATCTAGCTCTAGAGATTGTTGAAGAATACTCTCATGGGAGGGGAATGGAATTTGGGTTAGAAAAATGCGCCAAGGTTTATGTGAGGCGCGGAAAACTTAATGGCATCCCTGGAGACCCTGAACTCGTCAACAGAAGCGTTATACGACACCTTGGCGCTGGAGGGAAATGGTTTTCGTATCATTTTGACTGAGATAAAACTTAATAGTTTGTATTAATCTTGTTAAGAAAGTTAAATAGGAATCAGGATGCGCAAAGTACATAAAAATCAGAAATAGTTTTGGCATTTAGTACAATGTTCATAGCGACAGGGGCCCTCCGCAGATTGACCAAGGACGACTCGGAAAATGCCCGAAGTGAGGAAGTGTTTCGTACAGTACAAGTCCAATAAGTAGCCGTCCGATAAGTGTACACTCCCCTTAAAACGTCATCACACGCACGGCACGCACACTAATTGGGGTTCTCCCACTACGTGTGCCATTTTGCTTGTGATTTGCGCATCATTCTTACACATGCGCGTACCTAATATCGTTCTACTAGAGGGGGCATCCGATAAGTCCGCAATTCCTGGAATTTTCCGCTCCTACAGCCCCGAATTGACAAACTTATCGGACTTCTACTGTATATTGCTCGACAACGTGCGGGCAATCTGCGGAACGAACGGTCCATCCTAGGTTTGCTCGCACTCCGGGCTTTGTCCACAGCATATCCACACATCGTGAGGTGCAAAACTGGAAATCGAAAGCATAACGTCACTCATGTATTTAACATCGATGTTCTTAGGATATATGATCCAAATAAAGAGTAACTTGATACAGTTCTAGGGATTGTCGAGAAATGCACTCGGGAAATTGAAATGGAGTGTAAAGGCTTGCTTGATATACATGTATATATGATTCATCAGTGCCACAGTAGTCGAGTAAGTTAACTCAGTCTGCGACTGGGAGTGACACGCGCCTGTTAAGAATTCAGTCGATTATCAATATACCTCTCTCTATCAAATATAGTCGTTGTACTCATTGTTATTTAAGATACCAAGTCACTACTGTTAGACGTTAGAAAAATGCGCCAAGGTTTATTTAAAGCGAGGAAAACTCAATGGCATGAAATACAGTGGATCAACCGAAAATGAGTATCTGTCAGATAAACAATCTGCTAAATTTATTCTGCTGGATAACTATTTAACACTTTATAGAGAGGTGGATCACCTGGCCCTCAATCAGGAGATTTCAAGACTCAACACTAACTGTTACATTAATATAATATTATATATTAATAATATATAACTGTATTATATATTATAATATATTATTATTATATATTAATAATTTAATTAATTTTAATTAATTAATTTGAATGTATAATTATTATATATTTTATATATTATATTATATTATATCTGTGCGTGTTTATATATCCGCCGTTATATATTAATATTAATATTAATATATTAATATAA
>CAKNYM010045369.1:60863-86504 GCA_932195095.1 Andricus curvator
ATAATATTAATATATATAAATATATATATAATATATATATTAATATATAAATATATAATATATATAATTATATATTATAATATAATATTAATATCTATAAATAATATTATATATTAATTATTAATTAATTTGAATATTTGAAAACACTATATAATTTTTAATTAATATAATTAATATAATAATAATTAATATAATAAAATATAATAATATATTACAGTATAATATTAATATTATATGTTATTATTACATTGGTCCAATTTGGGATCAAGCTTAGGGTGTGTACGCTGGGTGCCCGAACAATATTGGTCTAGTATTGAAACAATTGTACATTTTTAACTTGCTAATCATCCAGACAGACCTGGAAAAGACATCTAGACCTCAGTTTAAATTTATGTATTCAAATGTTCACATTTTTCAGTCTCCGAAATGCTCATTTTGATTATGTTTCACAACCAATACCATATAGGGCCGTATCCCAGCATTTATTTCTTTGGCGATATCCAGACTTCTAGACTAGATGATCACTGAGTAATATATTATTTACTGTTATGAAGAAGTTGATAAACTCAGGTATATGCTCCTTTTCTACTAATATGTATTTACTTTTTATTTGTTACATACTATTCAGGCGGAAAAATTAGACATAGTTCATACATGGAGGGAAATATTAGTTATTATATATAGTTTCAAAATATAATGGCTCTAATTCCTGCTGCGATAAGTAACTTAAGACTGTAACGCGGTATTTTTTATTTGAATTTGAATGATTTGTATGTGTATATTTATAATGTTTGATGCATAAATTAATAACGTAGGATAAGGGTGAAAAATTTAATTATAAAGTTTACATTTTGGAATATTATTTAAAACTCTTTAGAATTGATTGTATTAATAATATTTTCGCAAGATATTTTCCTTTGATAATCTTCTGCTATCATTTTATGTTTATTCTGCTTAAGAGTACTCATGAAATTCATTAATTATTTTTTAAATTATTAACTATTATAAATAATTTTCATTTATTTTAAGCATTATTTGTATAAAACGAATGAAAATTATACCTAATTTTTCCCACTATATATAATTTTTCCGCATGGGTATATACTATAATAGCAGCATAAGTCCAAAGTAATCCAATATCCGAAATGGTTTTCGTATCATTATGACTGAGATAAAACTTAACAGTTTGTATAAATCATGTTAAGAAAGTTAAATAGGCATCAGGATGCGCAAGTACATAAAAATCATAAATAGTTTTGGCATTTAGTACAATGTTCATAGCGACAGAAGCCCTCCGCAGATTGACCAAGGACGACTCGGAAAAAGCCCGAAGTGAAGAAGTGTTTCGTATATTGCCTGACAACGCTCGGGCAATCTGTGGAACGACCGGTCCATCCTAGGTTTGCTCGCACTCCGGGCTTTGCCCACAGCATGTCCACACATTGTGAGGTGCATAGAAAGATTGATGAAGCTTTGGAAAACCAGATTTACTATCTCATCTGGAAAACATCGTGTGACAACTGACAACGTCACCTTTCAGAGAGGTATCACTATCTCTTGCAGTTCGCTATTCCCAAGGGTACTTTTGTGGCAGACCTGGAAATCAAAAGCATAAGGTCACTCATCTATTTGACACGGATGTTCTTAAGATATATGCTGAAAATAAAGAGCAACTAAATACAGTTCTAGGGATTATCGAGAAATAAACTCGGTAGATTGAAATGGAGTATGGGTTGGAAAAATGCGCCCAGGATAATTTAAAGCGAGGGAAACTCAATGGCATCCCCGAAGACCCTGAGCTCGTCGACAGAAGCTCTATACGACATTTTCTTTGCTGTTTGCATTAACATAAAACTTAAAATAAAAAAATGTACCATCACCATTTTCTGAAAAATTTAGTTCTGATTTTTTCAACAATAAAAAAATCTAAAATCGGTGCATAATTACGTTCTAAATGTCATTTTGAACCTCGTTTTCCAATTTCACCCCACTGTGCGTCGGCTAGAAAGAAAGTATCTGCGACGAATGTGCTTGCTTTCCCGGTAGTGCTCTCTTCACTTGGAGTGGTTCCATGAACAAAAGAAGAGGTCCTATCCCTCGATAGCGGGTCACGAAAGGTTGTGCACATTAACAAAAGTTTGAACCTTAAGTCTTCTGTTCTGCGACTTTACATCTCGCGGCGTTAAGGTGGTTACAGAATACTGAATCTTGAGTGTTTTCACAACAGAATTATTCTTGGTACAGCACATATAGTCGCAAATGGACGAGTCCTTCTTCTTGAAATGAACAGAAAACACGAAGACGTCGGCAAAGAAGCGTTTAGGTGCAAAGCAGCGGAGTATTCACTCCTGAAGGCCCAGATCCAGAAAGCACAGGAAGAAAACTTCCGCAAACTGCTCCTCTACAAGAGGATGCATGGCATCTTCCAGAAAAATGTGAAGGATCAGTCGATGTGGTATGAGCTAACGTTGGCTTTCCTTAAATCACCCGGATTGAAGTTATTCACGCAGGGTTTCATTTTGGCATGTCAAGACGGCGTCATTCCACTTTAGCATACCGTCGCCACATTTTGAGCCAACACATTCCCGATGATAGCTGCAAAGCGTGTCGTGCACACCCGATCATCTAGGACACGTACTATCTAGTTGTCCAACTCATGCGGGAACGACGTACATCGAAAAGCACAATGCGGCACTAAGAGTGCTTTGTTAGCATCTCTGTCACTCTTACGGCTCGAGGCCTGACATAGTTCTTTTTGACGTCGAGAAACGAACCATGTTCGTTCTTGAATTTTCGGCACCAGCCGACAAAAGCAACACAGCCAAGGAGAATGACGAGAAAGAGTGGTATAAAAACCTTATAAGGAAGTTGCGTTCGTTATATCCGGAATATTATGTTAAGCTAGTCGTCCTGATTATCGCTGCTCTTGGAGGTTCCAAGCTTTCACTGGTTAATGGCCTGGAAAGCATCCCTACGCGTCAACGAAATGCTAAGATGCTTGCGGGGGGAATGCAGAACGTGGTCGTCCTTGGGTCGCTCCGTGTCATCAGACTGCACGAGAGTTTTCCCGGATCATCGTATTGAGTCTCTCGCAGACTGTAACCAGCTATTTCACGGTCGTTAGACGTGGTTACAATAAAAAATTGGTTAAAATAAAATAATTGGTTAAAATAAAAATAAAATAAGTTGAAAGCAATAAAGAGTTTCGTTAAATGAACTTTCCTATAGGTTAAATGTTCAAGCAGTTAGTAGCAGAAATTATTTGAATGGATTAAACATTTAAACGTTCAAGCGTGGAGCAATAGTCTCTCCATTAATTCGAATGCTTAAAAAATAATCTTATTATATTGATATTAAATATTTCAACATAATATTTTGAGGTAAAATTAGTTATTGCAAAGGTTTCAAATATTCCAGTACTTTCTACTTCTTTTAATTACACCAGATATAATAAATATTTTTTCTAACAACATGAACACTGAAAGTTTCATCACGTTTTCAATAGCCTTCTACAGAACTGGCAAAAATGACTGTTCAAGTCTAATCTAGCGCGCCGCGCTTGACCGGTTACACGTTTAAACAATTCGAATAATTTCTATAACATATTTAACTGTTTAGACATTTAACCTGTAGAAAAGTTTATTTGGTAAAACTTTCTATTGTTTTTAACTTCTTTGTTGTGTTTAAGCTAACTTTATTTAATTGATTTCGAATTATGCGTTTCGTTTTGAATATTAGCCTCAAAAACTGTATTGCGTGAAATTGTTTAAAATATAAAGGAATAAGTTGAAAACGATAAAGCGTTTCGTCGAATGAACTTTACTTCAGGTTAAATGCCTAAGCAGTTAAAGGCAGAAATTATTTGAATGTTTTAAAACTTCAAACCGTCAAGCATGGAGCATTAGTCTTTTATATACATCGTATAAAAAATAGACAAAATAACTTAAGACACAGAAAAAACTGAAGTTAAATTTCGTTGCATGTAAAATTTTCGGCTGTCAAAGATTACATGCTATTTGGCGAAAGTTTATCGTACGATGGAATAGAAGCTGTCGTCTTCTACGTCCTTTGCAGCCCTGGAAAAACGGCAAAGTAAGAGTGAAAAGCTATAAATCAGGAAACCAGAGATAAAACAACTTTTTACTTACCTAATTGTTATTTTAAAAATAATTAGACTTTTCGCTGACGAATCAAAACGTATTTTTCGTAAATGTAAATAAAGAACTTGACAGGATAACAACAACCATCGTCACCATCTTTAAAGATAACTCCATGGCTTATGTAGTTCATAAGGTGATAACCGATCTTGAAAGATTTTATCGTGATACTTTTTGCCACAGTCGGTATTGTAGGTTAGGAACAAAACGAAAAATAGGAATCGAATTAATTTTGAAGTTGGAACATTCAGTGGCGGATCTATTTATTTGCCGCCCTTAGGCTAACAGAAATTTTCTGCTCTTAGGCTAACAGAAATTAACTCGATTTTGAATCTGCAGTAAGACATGTACCCTGGCGAAAGTTTTTACAGCCAAAAGTTTTTTTGTTACAGCTTGGACAAAAATGATTTTTCGGACCGACTGAAAAATCCCGAAAATAAAATTCTCGACACTGTAAAATTTCCGAGCTGGAAAATTCGCGAATAATAAAATTCCCGAACAGTTAATAATATTACCAAATTTGAAAATTCCCGACAGAAAGTTGCCGAATTATAAGATATCTGAATTATAAAATTCCCGAATTTAAATAATTAATTTTTTTCAAATGAATATTATTTATTTATTTATTAAGAATACAATAATCAAATATTTCTATTGAGGAAAATGTTTAATGTTTGAAGTTTCTAAAATTATTGTTTAAATTTAATATAACAATATTTGAAATAAAAATTTGGAGGACTGAAAAATCCCGGAAAATAAAATTCCCAACTCTGTCAAATTCCCGATTAAAAAATTCCCTGACAGGTTATGATATTACCGAAATGGATCATTCCCAGCAGTTTATAATATTACCGAATTTAAAAATTCCCGACAGAAAATGGCCAAGTTATAAAATATCCGAACTAGAAAATTCCCGAATTTGAACAAATATAAAAAAAATATATTTCTGGATGAAAATTGTCTTCAAGTATTGTTATTTTAAATTCAAACAATAATTTTAGAAACTTTGAACAAGAACAATATGTTTTTTTTTTTTATAAAAATATTTGATTATTTCACTTTTAAATAATTAATAATATTGATTGAAAAACAATTTTATTTATTGTTTCCGGAGTTTTATAATTCGAGAATTTTCCACTTCGGATATTTTATAATTCGCCAATTTTCTATCAGGAATTTTAAGATTCCGTAATATAAACTGTCGGGAATTTTCCATTTCGGTAATATCATGAACTGTTCGGGAATTTTTTATTCGGGAATTTCATTATTTGGGAATTATATTATTCGGGAGTTTTATTTTAGGATTTTCCAGTCGTCCAAAAATCTTCATCCAGAAATATTTTTTTTTCAATCATTGTTATTTTGAATTCAAACAATAAGTTTAGAAACTTTGAACAGCAAAATATATTTTTTTGTTATAAAAATATTTGATGATTGTATTTTTAATAAATAAATAAAATTGATTGAAAAACCAAATTTTTTATTCTTTCGGAAGTTTTATAATTCAAGAATTTTTCAGTTCGGATATTTTATAATTCGGAAATTTTCTATCAGGAATTTTAAGATTCGGTAATATTATAAACTGTCGGGAATTTTCCATTTCAGTAATATTATGAACTGTTCGGGAATTTTGTATTCGGGAATTTCATTATTTGGAATTTTCCAATTCGGGAATTTTATTCCATAATCGAAAATTTTATTATTCGGGAATTTGACAGAGTCATGAATTTTATTTTTTAGGATTTTTCAGTCGTCCAAAAATTTGCATCCAAAAATATATTCTTTCAATAAATGTTATTTTTAATTCAAACAATAATTTTAGAAACTGTGATCAGGAATTTTTTTTTTTTCATAAAAATATTTGACGATTGTATTTTCAATAAATAAATAATATTGATTGAAAAACAATTTTTTTCCATTCTTTCGGGAGTTTTATAATTCAGGAATTTTCCAGTTCGGATATCTTATAATTCGGGAATTTTTTATTCGGGAATTTTCGACTTCCGTTTCCAGTACCGAATGGTAAAGTACGCGTGGTTTTTTGTGCTATCTTTTTTGGTTTGAGCGACGAGTTTGCAGTTGTGATTGAGGCGAAAGGTGGTAAGGGAGGTCAGTGAAGTGAAGGGGTTGTGTGGAAGTGTGGGGAGGCTGTTTTGTAGGGTTAAAAGGGTTAGGAGGAAAGTTAAAAGTGATAATTTGGAGGTTAGTTATCGAGGACGGAAAAGTGAGAGAGAAGATAGGGGACAGCAGATCGATAAAACAGGCCAGCATGTTTGTCACGAGGAGTCCAGTGGGCCCCGGTAGAGGGCAGCAGCAGGTTGAAAACAACCCCGGTACTGATGATCTCACTGTGACCGGCAAAACAGGGAGGGGTAAGGGTGATGCCGGGGATAGCGATGATGGCGAGTATGCTACGCCAGGGTACTTGAGGTGGGGAGAGAAGGAAGGGGAACTAGCTGACAGGAAGACTCGAGGTAGGCCGTCAAATCGGGAACTCCTTAATAGATCCAGAGCTAGCAGTTTAGGATCGAGACAACTTTTTGATAAATGGAGACAGGGGGGAGGGTTTGCGGATAAAAGCGATGAGGGGGAGAAGACGGAAGACAGTAAAAGATCAAGGGAAGAAGAAGAGGGGTATGAGCAGGGAGATGAAAAGTTGCGGAAAAAGATAAAAAAGAAGTCTCCAACGGAGAGGAATAAAGCAATAAGGAAAGTCGATCTAGAGAGCCTGGAAAATCTAATTAAGGGTTTTAGAGAGGAAACGAACCGAAGTCTGAATGGCATGCAAAAGCGAGGGGAGGAGGTTTGGGAAGAAATGAGGAAAGTTAGAGAGAAGTGGGAAGAATGGGATCTGGTGTGGCGGCAAGAAAAAGATAAAGTTTGGAAGCAGTTGGAGGATATTGAGAAAAATCAAAGGATAAGTGAGAAAGAGAGAAAATCGGATATGGAGAAATTGGCAGAAAGAGTGAGAAAGCTAGAGTGTAAGACTGAGGATATAAAGAAAGGGAATGAAGGGGTAAGAGAAGGAGAGAGTATAAAAGAAAAGAATGAGAACGTTATCCTAGAAAATGTGAGAATGAAATCAAGATTGAGAGAGTTGGAAAGAAAAATGGAAGTAGAAGAGAAGACAAAACGGAGTAGCAATATAGTGATTAGAGGAATGAAAGTGGATAGTGAATCAGGAAGAGAAGAAGTGGAAAAGTTGATGGGTGAAATTGGGGCAAAAGTGCACGTGGAAGAGGTAAATGGAGTCGGAAGGAAGATGGAAGGTAAATCGCGCATGTTTATAGTGAAAGTGAGAAATGAGGAAGAAAAAAGTTGATATCTTGAGAAAGAAGAAAGCTCTAAAGGGAAGGGAAGAAAGGATAGAGGAGGATTTGACGTGGAATGAAAGAAGAAGAAAGTGGATGATGAAACAGAAAGCATGGAGTGAAAGAGTGAAAGGGAACACGGTATGGATAGGGAAAGACAGAATGTGGATAAATGGGAATGTGTGGATATGGGATGATGAGGAAGATAAATTGAGTGAAGTGTGTAGGGAAGGCCCATGGCGACGAGGGCAAAAAGTGGAGACTAAGGATATAAGGGAGGAGGTAATGGGAACAGTAGAGTGTGAAAGGAAAGAAGTAGGAGAAAACGGAGCGACGGGGTTTCCACAAAAGTAGGGAGGGGATATAAGGACGAAAAAAGGGAGAAAGGAAGGAAGAATGAAGTGAGAGTAGCGTTTTGGAACGTATCAGGACTAATGAATAAAGATGAAGGATTCTGGGAAGAGTTGAAGAAATGGGATGTAGTGATGTTGAGTGAAACCTGGGTAGATGAGAAGGAGTGGAAGAGAGTGAAGAGGAAGTTACCCAAGGGATATATTTGGCAGATGCAAGGGGCAAAGAAAGATAAGGTGAAGGGAAGAAAGAAAGGGGGTATGGTGTCAGGAGTGAGGAAGGAATTGGTGGGAGAAAAGAGAATAGAAATGGGATTTGAGGAAACTGATGGAGTTATAACGAGAATGGTGAAGATAGGAAAAAGAAAAGTGAGGATAGTTTGCGTTTATAGGAGAAGGGGAGAAGAAGAAGGTTGGAGTGTGATTAGGAAATGGGTGGCGAAAAAGGATGACGAATTAGTGTTGATAGGAGGTGATCTAAATGCGTGGACGGGGGAACAGGGAGGGGAAATATGGGATGAAGAGTGTGAGACTTTCAGGAGAAAATCGAAACACAAACAGGTGGACCAGGAGGGTAAGACTATGTTGGAAATCCTGGGAGAAACAGGGTGGTTTATTTGTAATGGGAACTCGGAAGGGGATGAGGAAGGCGAGATTACGTTTGCAGGGAAAGGGGAAACAGTGATTGACTACATTCTGGCCGAGGAAAGGATAAGGAGGCTGTTAAGAAGAATGGAAGTAGGGAACGAAATAGGGTCAGAACACTTCCCGGTCATTGCAACGTTGAAATGCGGGAATTGGAGAAGAGAGGGAAGGAAGAAGGAGGGAGCGACACGGAAAAAAGCAAAGATGGGTAAATGGGGAGTTGATAAGCTGAGAGAATATACGGAAAGAATGGAAGAAGAGAATGGTTTGATTGAAGATGGGGGAGGTGTGGATGAGATGTTGTGTAAGATGAGGGGAAGGGTAGAGAAGATAGTGGAAGAAATTAGGCCAAGTGAGGAAGAAAGAAGGGAGAAGAGAGGATGGTGGGATGCGGAATGTGTGGAGAGTAAAGAGCGCATAAAGCTATCATTAAAGAATTCGAGAAAAGGAGAGATAGACAAAAAGGAGTATAATAAAAGAAAAAGGGAACACGAGAAATTACTGGATGTCAAACGACAGGGGGAGAAGGTAAGGTACATGGAGGAGGTAGAAAAAGCAATAAAGGAAGGAAGAGAATGGGAGGTGATCAATAGAGAAAGAAGTGAATGGAAAGGAATCAATGAAGAGATAAGTATGGATGAATGGACGGCATATTTCAAGAAATTGCTAGGAGGGGTGGATAGCAAGGTGAGGGGGGATGGTAGAAAGATCAAGGAGGGAGGAATAGAAGGTGGGAATGAGTTGACCAGAGAGGAGGTGAATCAAGCAATTGAGAAGTTAAAAAGAAATAAGGCGACAGGAGAGGATGGGATGGAAAATGAAGCGTTGAAATTTGGCGGAAGAAGGGTTAGAGAAGAGATTTGGGAAGTATGTAATAGAGTATGGAGAGGCGAAGGATGGCCGAAGGAGTGGAGAACAGGTTTGGTAGTTCCTTTATTAAAGAAAGGAGGGGGGCAAAAAGTGGAAGATTATAGAGGAATCACTCTCATGCCAGTAACGTATAAGATTTACGCGGAGGTGCTTAGGAAGAGATTAGAAGAACAGGTAGAGGAGAAAGAAAGTATTCCACACAATCAAACAGGATTCAGAAAGGGGATGGGGACAGTGGATAACATTTTCGTACTAAATTATTTAGTTAACAGGAACCTGGGACTGAAAAAAGGAAAACTAGTCGCACTTTTTGTAGATTTTAAGGCAGCTTTCGACTCGGTGAATAGAAAAGTTTTGTGGAAGGCAATGAAAGAAAGGGAGGTGGACGAAGATCTGATTGAGAGGATAAAAGAGGTCTTTACGGAGACAAAGACAAGGGTGAGAATAGGGGAACAGAAAGGAGAGGAATTTTGGACAGGGAGGGGTCTTAGGCAGGGGTGCCCGCTAAGCCCGTTGTTGTTCAGCATCTTGTTAGCAGACCTAGAAAAGAAAATGGGAAGGAAAGGTAAAGGGGGTATTGTCCTAGGAAATAAGAGAATATACTCGTTAGCGTACGCGGACGATGTGGTGCTTCTGGCAGAGAATGAAAGTGGAATGAACTTGCTAATGAAAGGATTTGAAGAGTACGTGAGAGAGAAAGACCTGACAATTAATGTGACAAAGACAAAAATAGTATGTTTCAGGAAGAGAAAGAATGAAGTAAAGTATGGATGGAAGATAAATGGGGAAATGGTGGAAATGGTAGAGGAATTTTGTTATTTAGGATTCTGGTTCGAAGCGGGAGGTGGAAACGATCTGCAAGTAAAAAAAAGGATGGAAAGTGCGAGTAAGGTGATGGGTCAAGTGTGGGGGATTGGAAAAAGAAGATTCAAAGAGGACTGGAAGATGAGAGTATGGCTGTTTGACTCACTGGTATGGTCTGTGATGTGTTATGGAGTGGAGATTTGGGGATGGAAGGAGTACAAAAAAGTAGAAAACATGCAAGAGAGATTTCTGAGATGGGTTATGGGAGTGAGTTGGAACTGCCCAGGTTATATGTTGAGAGAAGAAACAGGAAGAGAGAAATTGGTGATAAGGCAGAGGAAAAGGGTATGGAATTTCGAAGAGAAACTTAAGAGTGGTAAGGGTAGCAAAGTTGCACAAGCATGCCTGCAGGAAATATTAGATAGAGAGAGGAGAGGAAACACGGGACATTCAAGATGGGAGGAGGAAAGATGGAAAGTGAGAAGAGAATGGAGAATGTGTGACGAGGGGAGGGAGTGGCAGGTAGTAGAGGGGGAAATGAGTAAGAAGCAGGAAGAGCAGAGGTGGGAAAAGATTATAGAGTCAAAATATAATAAATGGTATAGATTCATCAAGATGGAAGGGGTCCCAGAATATTTAGGAAAATTGAAAAAGGAGAGCAGGTGGTCCAGAATGATACGCTTCAGAATGGGAGAAGGTATGAATGAGTGTAAATATTGGATGAGTGAAGAAATGAAAATGTGTAGGGTATGTGGGTATGAAAGGGAATCTTGGGAGCACGTGTTGGAGAGATGTACAGGGGAAGAGGAAGGGGGAAAGAGCGTTGTAGATAAAGTTAGGTGGATACTGAGCGGTTGTGGACAAGGGGAAAAGTGGATGAAGAGCTTAGAAGAGAAAAGGGAAGAGAGAATGCATGGGGAAGGTGAAAACCAAAATTGAAATATGGATAAGGAAAATTAGTGTTGCGTGTCTTTGAAAAGCTTGAAGAATAATGGTAAGAGGAAACGGAAGCCCTGGAAGGTCTCGCGCACTTGTTAGATAATAGTTATTAGCTAGTAAGATAATAGTTAAGAACTTGTAAATAATAAGAAGGCGAAGCGACTATAGGTTAAGATAAGCATAAGGCATAGAGGATAAGAGAAATTGTAAAAGATGTAAAGGGAACGGAGCCCTCAAACCCGTAAAAGGGAGAGTAATAAAATACTACTACTACTACTATTCGGGAATTTTCCAATTCGCGAAGTTTATTACATATTCGAAAATTTTATTATTCGGGAAATTCCCAATTCGGGAATTTGACAGAGTCATGAATTTTATTTTTTAGGATTTTTCAGTCCAAAAATTTTCATCCAAAAATATATTTTTTCAATCATTTTTGTTCAAGATTCAAGCAGTAATTTTAGAAACTTTAAACATTACAATTTTGTTTTGATAAAAATATTTGATTGTTGTATTTTTAATAAATAAATAATATTCAGGAAAATATTTTTTCATTTGTCGAAATTCGGGAATTATATGATTGGGGAATTTTCTAGTTTGGATGTTCTGGAATGCGGCAATTTTATGTCTGGAATTTTCCAATTCGGTAATATCATAAACTGTCGGGAATTTCATCATTTGGGAATTTTTCATTTCGGTAATATTATAAACTCTCCAGGAATTTTATTATTATGGAATTTTCCTTTTCGCAAATTTAATTATTCGGGGATTTTCTAATTCAGGAATTTTAGTCTCCAGAATTTTTCAGTCTTCCCAATTTTTCACCATAAGTGTATTTGGATATTATTTTTGATTTCGAGAAAGCTATTTAATCAAATAATAAAATCATTACACATTTTTTATGGATTTTATAATTTAATTGAATATTTTTTAGAAAATAAAGAATAATGTCCAAATACACTTATGGTAAAAACCCGTTTTTTTCTGAGTTTTGGAAAAAATTAAGTTTTATCCCAATGCAATTGGTATTATTGTTTGTCCCTCAGCTTGCAGACATCTTTGATTTCCCAACCTGAACTAGCTGATAGAATATACTTAAATTTCAATCAATATTGTCTTAATATAAAATGTTATCTACAGTACAAAATTAAGATTTTCAATCTACGTTCAATATTTTTGATGAATATTTATTTAATAACTTTTTAAAATAAAATTTTGCGACTCAGGGTGCCATCATACGTAGCAAAACTTCTCAGGTCAAAAAATTATTTTTCTGAATTTTCGAAAAATGAAGAAGAAAAATGTTTTCCTGATTTTTCTGTTTGAAAATTAACTTGTTAAATAATAAAAATCATCTTTTAGCTTCAAAATTGTACTCCGTAAAAAGGCTTTCACATTAAACTGCAATACTGACGGATCTTGAAACTTTCAAAACGGAAATTCCTATCTCATAACTTGTGAATTATGGTTAAGATCATAGTAAAGATTCCAGACCAATTTCATCCCTACTTTACTGTTCTTTGCACTGCTGTCAACTACATAGAAGAAGACGCTTTTTCGCTAAAAAATTATTCCGACACAGTCTAAAATCACGGAATTATCTCAATTTCGTGTAAAGTTTATTCGACAAGGTTAATTTTTGTTGCAGCGAATCTTTCAACGGAAATCGATGTAAAGTTTATCTTCTGTTTTTTCTGTGGACTCATCGTCTCCAAATTGTTCTTCCTCGTCGTCTGCGGAGTCTTCAATATTTTCCTCAGCAGACTGTTCATCTTGTTGAGCTTGAGTTGCCTCCAACTCTCGGATTCGTCTCCTCAACACTTCTTCATTATCCGGATCATCAGGACCTAGTTCTGCGGGCTTTGCTGAAAGATTCTTTCTGATTATCTTCCGGTACCTTCAGGGTGTATATTTAACCTCTCCCTTTTACGGGTTTGAGGGCCTCCGCTCCCTGTACATATATTTACATTCCATTCTTAATCTAACTTAACCGCTGCTTATATTCTAATGCTTCGCCTTACTAATTATACTAATTACTAATAATTACAAATTACTAATAATTCTTAAAATTCTAAAAAAAGCGATCTTCCAGGGCTTCCGTTTCCTCTTACCATAAAGTACATTTTCAACGATTTTAAAATTTTACTTTTTGCTAGTTATTTTCCTTTTTAGGATTAACCGTTTGGCTCTACCCTGTTCCCTTGCTTTCTCTTATTTCTTCCAATTTCTTCATCTACGTCACTCCCTGTCCATTACCATCCAAAATCCATCTCACACACTCATCCACACTCAACTGTCCATCTTCCTCTCCTGTACACCTCTCTAACACATGTGCCCATGACTCCATTTCGTATCCACATACTCTGCACAGATTGTCCTCTTCCTCCATCCAATATCTACAAGCTCTCACTCCTTCTCTCATTCTAAACCGTACCACCCTGTTCCATTTGTCTTCCTTTTTTATTTTTTGCAAATATTCTGGTTCTGTGAACCCTTTGACCATCATATACCATCTATTGTACCTCGAATCCATAATCTTTCTCCATCTCTCTTCTCCTTATCTTACTAACAGCTCTAATTCTATAATATGCCAATCCAGGACCCCTTGTTTTATTTCACAAGCCCACCTCATTTTTTTCCTTTCTTCCTCCCGTTTCGAATTTCCCAAATTGCCTCTCATCTCCTTGTTCCGAACTTCATCTAAGCATACTTGTGCTATTTTGCTCCCCTCTCCCCTCTCCCCTTTTCAACTTCTCTTGAAACCTCCAGGCTCTCTTAATTTGTCTAGTTATCTTTTTTCCCCTTCCTAATTCTTCCCTTAACCTGTATCCTGGGCAACTCCAACTAAGCCCCATTACCCATCTCAGAAATCTCTCATTTCCACTTTCCTATGTTCCTTGCATCCCTAGACCTCCACTCCATAACACAACACCGCCCAGACCAACGCATCAAACAACCAAACCCTCATTCTCAAATCGTCATTGAACCTTCTCTTTCCTATACCCCATACTTGGCCCATTACTTTACTCGCACATTCGATTCTTTTCCTCACCTGCACCTCGTTTCCCCCTCCGGCCTCAAACCAAAAACCGAAGTAACAGAACTCCTCGACCCTTTTCACTATTTGTCCGTTCATCTTCCAAACGTAACCTATTTTGGTCTTTCTACTTCTAAAGCACATCACCTTGGTCTTCCCTACGTTCACCGTCAGTTCTTTTGATCCCACATACTCTTCGAATATTTTTATCATTAGGTTCAACCCCTTCTCATCGTCTGCTAATAGAACTACGTCGTCCGCGTATGCTAGAGAGTATAGTTTGCTATTACCCAAAATCGTTCCCCCTTTCCCTTTCTCCTTTAGCTTCTCCTCTAAGTCTGCCAGCAGCATATTGAAGAGTAGCGGACTCAACGGGCACCCTTGCCTTAGACCTCTTGCTGTCCATAAAACCTCTCCTTTTTCCACCCTATCTTCACCCTAATCCTGGTTTCAGTAAAAATTTCCTTTATCCTCTCCACCAACCCTTCCTCTATTCCCCTCTCTTTCATTGCCTGCCATAGCACTTTTCTGTTCACTGAGTCGAAAGCTGCTTTAAAATATACGAACAAGGCGACTAATTTCCCTCTTTTTCTCCCTAAATTTCTATTAACCAAGTATTTGAGTACGTAAATGTTATCTATAGTCCCCATCCCTTTTCTAAATCCCGTCTGATTGTGTGGGATACTTTCTTTTTCTTCTATCTGACTCTCTAACCTTTTTCTTAGAATTTCTGCATATATTTTATAGCCCACTGGCATGAGAGTGATCCCTCTGTACTCCTCTACCTTCTTGCCCTCCCCTTTCTTGACAAGCGGTACTACCAGCACTGTCATCCACTCCTCCGGCCACCCTTCTCCTTTCCAGACCTTGTTGCAGATCTTCCACATCCCTTCCTTAACCCCTTCTCCTCCATATTTCATCGCTTCGTTCTCCATGCCATCCTCTCCTGTAGCCTTGTTTCTTTTTAGTCTATATATTGCCTCATCCACTTCTTCTCTTGTTATTTCGTTCCCTTCCTCCATTTCTCCCTGCACTATCTTTCTATTTTCCCCCTTGATCCTATTTTGCTCATACCCTAATAGACCCTTGAAATAATCCGTCCACTCACTCATTTCTATTTCTTCATTCACGCCCTTCCTTCCTCCTCTTTCCCTATTTATCACGTCCCAAACCCTACCTTCTTTGATCGCTTTTTCTACTTCTTCCTTATATTTCTCTTTTCCCCTTTGCCTTTTCCTCTCCAGCATCCTCTCATGTTCTATTTTTCTCCTGTTGTACTCCCCCTTCTCCATTTCCCCTTTTCTCCATTTTCTTACACACTCTTTCATTCTGTCTTTACTCTCCGTGCATTCCTCGTCCCACCAGCCTCTCTTTCCCTCTTTCCCTCTTTTCTTTCTTCTTTTTTACCTATCTCATCCCTTACCTTCTCAATCGACCCTTTCAACCTTTCAATTAACGAGTCTACACCCTCCTCTTTTTCATACCTAACATTCTACTTTTCCATTTTTTGTTTAAACTCTTTTAATGTATCTACCCCCCAGCCACCCATTTTCGTGTTCCTTTCTCCCCCTCTTTCCCTTCTCCCTCTGCCGCGCTTACGGATGCCACCTTTCAGTGTAGCTATTACTGGGAAGTGCTCGGACCCTATCTCATTGCCCACATTCATACTTCCTATCATATTCCTCATTCTTTCTTCCGCCAGGATGTAGTCTATTACTGTTTCTCCCTTACCTGTAAATGTGATCTCTCCTTTCTCATCCTCTTTCATAGTGCCATTACAAATAAACCATCCTGTTTCTCCTATTACGTCTAGTAACGTCCTCCCCTCCCAGTCTGTCTCTCTATGTTTGGAGCTCCTTATATAGGCCTCCTTTTCTTCATCCCAGATCCCTCCCCCTTGCTCGCCAGTCCAGGCATTCAAGTCACCTCTTATCAAAACCAACTCTTCCTTCTTTTCCTCCATCCACCTCCTTATTACTCTCCAACCTTCCTCTTCCCCTCTTCTTCTATAAACACAAACCACCGCTATTTTGACTTTTCCAATTATAATCCTTCTTACCATTGTTCCATCCTTTTCCTCCCTGACCTCTTCTGTTGTCCCTTTTACTACCGATTCTTTTCTCACCCCTGAGACCATACCGTCCATCCCTCTACCTTTGACGTGTTCCTTTCTTGCTTTTAGCATTGTCCACACATAACCTTTAGGTAACATCCTTTTCATCCCCTTCCAGTCCTTCTCATCCGCCCATGTTTCACTCATCACAATCACATCCCACTTTTCTAACTCCCGCCAAAAATCCTTCGTTCTTGTTCTTCAAGCCTGGCACATTCCAGAAAGCTATTTTCACGGTTTTCTCTTCCCTTACCTCACCTATCCTCCTCACTTTTCTTCCGCCTTGCCGTTTGGAAACCCCTCTGTTTTATCTCTAAACTCTTTTGCCACTTCCTTTTTTCTACCATTCTCAGTTCTTTTTCCCTTTTTCCTTATTTCTTCTAATTCTTCGTCCCAGAACCATTCCTCCGCATTTATCCATAATCTGTCTCTCCCTATCCATACCATGCGCCCCTTTTTCCTCTCTACCCATGCCCTCTGCTCTATTTGCCATCTCCTTTTCCTCTCCCTCCATGTCAAATCCTCATCAATTCTTTCCCTTCTTCCCCTCAATATTTTTTTTTCCTCCATAATTTTCTTTTTCTCCTCCTCACTCCCTACTTTCACTAGAAACATTCCTTCTTTTCCTTCTTTCGGCCATCCTATTCTCTTAACTCCTTCTACCCTTACTTGAACTCCAATATCTCTGATAAGATTTTTGATTTCCTCTTCCCCTGTTTCACTCTTCTTCAATCTTTCATTCTCATTTTGCACGTTCTTATCACTCTCTTTTCCTATTTCCGTATTCTCTGTTTCTTTCCCCATATGCTCATCCAGCCTCTTCCTGGTTTCCTCTCTAAACCCTTTTATGAGCGCCTATAGTTTATCAAACATTTCCCCATCCCCCCTATCTCTGTCTGGTGTTCTCCGATTATTCCTAACTTTCTTGCTTTCCTTGTCCCTTTCTAATTCATCGTCCCCTTCCTCTCTTTTTCTTTTATCTTCCCCTTCACTGCTAGTCGCGCTCACTTTTTTTTAACATTCATCTAGACTCCTGTTCGAGTCCGCGCTACCTAGCTTGTTGAGGCGCTGTAAGTTTGAAGGTCTCCCACGACTATGGCCCGTGCCTGATCAAGTCAAGTGATGATTATTAAAAACGGTATTTAGTGAACGTTATTACGCTATATGTGCTCGATAGAACGTTAGTCCTTTCATGAAACGGCTGCATTTCATGAAAATGGCTATGATATAGGTATACACTTTCAATAAAATTTAAATCAAAATTATTTTTGCTTGATTTGCAATAATGTTAATGTTTTCTATTTGGTTTTTCGAATTTTGAAATAAAAAGAACTTTCTACGGGAAGAAACATTATGGCGCAGTTGTTCTAAGTAAATTTTTCTAGGATGAACAACTAGAAAAACTTAATAATGTGTACAAGTTTTTTGAGCAAGCTACAATTTTTCGAAAATGAGCAAAAAACGTTGTTTTTTTTTTTTAATTATTTTTTGTACTCCTTTCGGATGCCAAACCACAGCATTTTTTCTGCTTGGCTTAATTGATCACATTAACATGAGAGTTGAAAGGATTTTTTTATTAAGTTCGTTCCCACGCAATTTCTCACAAATGGGAAATAGCATCAAAAACCGATTGTGCTACGGTTATTATTTCCGAGGTTCTATAAAAAATGGTCAAGTTAGATTTAACAGGAAAATATTACGTTTGTAATATACCGAATACTATTGAACTGCAATAAGCGATATGTAATTGAACCCATTTACGTTAGGGCGGGGTGAAACTATTAAAACTAATTAAATGTGAGTTGGCATCCAAAAAAGTGCAGAAAACAAAATTTTCAAGTCGATTAATATCTTCTGTTTTCTTTTTTTATTTGAATATTCAAAATAGCTTTCCTATTGTTTCAAAAATTGTGAAAGATTTTTATAAGCAAGGTAAATATCCCAGTAATCGTGATGGTCCTAATAATCGTGAAACTAGTTTATAATTTGAATATATTGTTAAAAAATATGTTAAAAGTAACATATAATAAAAAATCCCGTTTATCTTTAGCATTTTATAGTAGCAAATAGAAGTTACATTCACTGAAATTAAATGAAAAGTAGGAAAATTGGCATTACAATTACTGCTGGGACTAAGGTCACGATTACTAGGACATTTACCTTATTGTTTTTCTTACTGAAAGTAATAAAAATAAAAATAAATCTTTTGCTCAATTTAAATATTTTTTAAAATGTGCCAAACCTGTTTTTTTTCATTGAGTTATATGCACACACTTTGGAAAAAGTTAAATATATCAAACCCGAGGTCCTTTGAATTATCAAATCAAAAAAGAAAACAGAAGATATTAAACGATTTCAAAATTTTTTTTAACTTTTTTCTGATATCAACCCACAAATTTTGTTTCCCTCAGCTCAAACTATTTTATTATTTGCAAAATTTTCACTCCACCTTTATTTATATGCCTTCATATAATTAATAAAAATTTATTCATTATTTCTAAAACTGCTGTTCTTTTTGTTGATAATAGATAGGTAAAACTACATAAATGCAGTCTTAAACTGTACTAAATGGTATATATTATATTATAAGTCTCTCACTTTTCGGAAAAACAGAAATATGTATTTTACAAGCTGAAAAATCAAGTATTTAAGTATTTATGTCTTTATTACATTACTGAATTAACTAAATTAATGATCAAACATTAAAACATATTTTAATCAGCCGTTCCACTTTAAAGTATTCAAATCGCTTTGCGAAGTTGAAAAATGTAAACCAATGCGAATCCTCGCATTTAAAAGTTTTCACTTTATTGTAAACTTTCCTCTCATTAATTCACACTCAATATCATTGAAATGAATGCGAACTCTCGTATTAAAAAGTGTTCACTTCACTCCAAACTTTCCTCTCATTCAATCGCATTCAGAAGCATTCAAATGAAAGAGAAGTCTCGCATTAATGCCCTAATAGCACGGAACGTTCCCGGAACGTGTAAAATGTCCGCCCCTTAGGAACGTTCCACTGGGACCTGAGGGGAACTTTCCATTATTGTTATTTTTAACCATAATTATCTCGTAAACCGTAAGAGATAGGTAAAAATGGATGTCATTTTTGAGTTTTGAGTACCGCATATACTACACTATAATATGATATCTGTATCATAAACTGACATCGATTTTGACCTATCACTTACGGTTTACAAGATATTTATTGATAATAATAACAATAACGTTAATTTATGTTTAGAACGTTCCAGTGGAATGTTCCCAAGCGGCGGACATTTTACACGTTCCGGGAACATTCCTGGAACGTTCCGAAAGTTCCCGCGGAACGTTCCGGGAACGTCCCAGGAACGTTCCGTGCTATTCGGGTGAGGATTGACTTGTCTTCGTTTTCCTTCGAATTGAATAATATCTTAATGAACGCGAAATCCCGCATTGGACAGGATTCATTTACTTGCAATTTTTGTTTCGCATTTAGTCGCATTCAAAATTTAGACGCTATATGCGAAGTATCGCATTTAAAAGCTTTGGACTATCCTCCAATCCGAGGTTGTTGAAAAGCAGATTTCACGAGAACATCTCGTGAACGCGAAACAATACTTTTCAATCCGACTTTTTTTGTAGGGAATAAAATAGGGTTGTTTCCAAAGTCAGATATCACTTTTCCAACGAATGGATCTTATAGCTTATAAAATTCTAATTTTGAAAACGCACATAATAGTATATTGTGCTACAAGTTGAAAAAGCGAGAGATTTAAAACGAGTGTGAAGTTAGCTACCCGAGCGGAGCGAGAGTGGCTATCACACGAGTTTTAAATCGTGGCTTTTTCAATGTGTGGGACACGATACTTTTTCTATAATTTGTTCAAAACTGCTAGTTTTTGTTTACCTGTTTTTTGTGTAAAAAGAAGGCGATTTTTTGTCGATTGACGCAACAATGACAATCGCAATCGTCAAAACCATGGCAATAATATGGCAGTAATAATAAGCTGGTTCTCACAATTGAATAGTTGGCCCATAAAGTTGAGGGCTTCAAAATTTCCGATTTTTCGTGAAAACAACCAAGCACAGTATTTTCGGAGAAACTGACGGTGTTTTTTTGCTTTTGCCAAGTGACAAAAGTACATACAAAATACACAACTCGAGACTTTTCAGGAAATTGACTTTAGGTTAGGGACGAGAGTCGGAAAATAGAATGAAGTTGGCTGCGCCCGATGCACGAGTACACCCGAGACAGCACGAACCCACCCGAAATAACATTTACTTTTTCCACTGTGCCTCACTTTTATCACTGTCCATTTAATTTTTCGACTGCATCTGTCCACTTTTTCCACTGTTGCCCGGAAAGGTCGGCACTGCGCATGCGCCACGTCATCGACCAAAAATCGGTCACTTTTTACACCAAAAACAGGTGGAAAAACTGGCACTTTTTCGCGAATTATAGAAAAAATATTTTTTACGTATTGTTTACTATTTTTAATTTAATGTTGAAATATGAATTTTCTATCACGATGTCGATTGGAGGGCCCCACTGACGTCAAAGGGGTCGGATTTTCCACCAATCACAGCTTATGTGTCAGTGATTCTCAAATATCTTTTTCTGTGTCGATGTTTTGTTTTGGTTATCTGCACGTCGAAAATAGGAGTCACAAAATATTGTTAAAAAATGTCAAAGCGGGGTTTCGTAAAAGCCAATAGCGGAAATCTGCCGAAAATAGATATATTTATGGTATCGGAGTATTTTAAGAGTAATTGTGACTTCGTAAGTGCAGAAATACGAGGAGTGAAAATGAACTGGTTAGGTGGCCTAACCTCTTTATCATAAGTTTCTTCAGTTTCCATCAAAGCCACATTGTCACATTGATAATTATGAGAACCTCTGAGTCACGTGACACCAACTTGAATAAGTGTTTTCCCGCCTTCAATTTTTAATAATTTTTTTCTATTGAACGGCTCAACACAAAAAAAAATGTAGAATGCACCTTGAGTTTAGATTAAAATTATATATTAAACAAGTATTTTATATAAAATTGCGAAACAACCCTATTCTGCGTCTAGCAAGTATATATTGAAGGCCACACGTCAATTTTATAAAAAGTTATTGCCTGATTGAGTTCATTTGAAAGATGAATTTCTGTAAAATTGTGGTGACTTGGTAATATATATATTCAGAATTTTAGAATGTACATAAAAACATTATTCTGTTAATTGTTTTCAATTCATTTGTGGATCACTTTTTTGGAAATATACTTTTATAAAATTGGCATACTGCGTGTAACTTGGGCTGACAGAAAGCAGAATGTTTTTTTTTTGGATTAGGTGCTATTATAAAGATAGTCTTTTAAATGTACTTTTATAATACATGGTGCCCACAGAACATCATTTTTTTATATTCTCTGACTTTTCTCGGGCCAGTTTCTCACTTTCCCTGACCATGCATTTTTTAAACCAGAATTCGAATTACAATTTGACTTTCTTAAGCTTATGTTTCTAAGTTTCCTTTTTAAATCTTTTAATTTTTATATAAAATTGCGCTAATGTATGGAATAAGTCAAACTTAAATTTAAATTAACTGTTTTTTAAGTTATGATTGATAGTTATTGAACATTCTTCTTACAGAAATACCCTGACTTCCATGACGTTGTTCTGGTTTTAAGGTTTTTTGTGACCTACGGCCATCCCAAAAAAACTTATTTGAATCACTTTAGCAGAAACTAAAAAGCAGACGTAATTTTGATGGCAATGTATATTGGGTTGAGAAGTCCAACATTTCAAAAATAATTTTTACATAACAAATAGACTCTCCTTAATTCGCGAAAATTCGATAAGAATATAATAAGAATTATGAATTGTTTCATTTTTTTTTTAAATTTCTAATTTGTAAATGACATTTTTCAATTTAGATTTCTCAAGAAACAACTTATAATCGCTAAATTGTACTGGTTTTAAGTTGAAATTGTTTGAAAATGATATAATTTTGAACACATATAAAATTTCTTGATTGATTGTTCAAATTATTTTAGTTCTTAAAACGCAGTCTCTTCCAGGAGCATTGTTTATAAAATACTGATGCGGACCGATATGATTTCTCTGAAAGAACTCTGGAGACGCTTTGAGGTTCGCTATGTCTGTTATTATAAATTTAATCTAAGAAAGTAAAAATTAAATATTCAAAAATAAACAAATTGAAATTGAATTATTTCAAATAAAATAAGACTCGAATCATTAAAATTTGAGAGTGCTGAATTTAAACTTAAAAATTTTCATTCTTTCATTTTTTTTAATTTTTAATTTGTAAGTGCCATTTTTGAATTTTAATGTTTTAATAACAATGTAAAATCCTTTAATTGTATTGTTTCAACCTAAAATTTTTTAAGAATGATATAATTTTGAACACTTAAAAAATGTATTGATTCATTCTTTAAAATATTGTGTCCCTATCATCTCACATGCAGCAAGTCTCTCTGCGGCAAGTCACACCTGCGGCATGTCACATCTGCGGCATGTCACATCTGCAGCATGTCGCATCTGAGGCATGTCACATCTGCGACATGTCACATCTGAGGCATGTCTCATCTGTTGCATGTCCCAACTGCGGCATCTCTACCTAGCGGCATCTCTCACCAGTGGAAAGAGATTCGACCAATATTATTTCTGTGGCCAGTCACAGGGGTGCCTTTTCGCCCCCTCCCCCCACGAGACGTTGGAAAAGGGGTAGGGGTTTGACCAACAATATTTATATGGCCAGTCACTGAGGTGACTTCACGCCCCCCACTAGACGTTGGAAAAGGGGTTGTGGTTTGACCAACATTATTTCTTTGGCCAGTCACAGGGGTGCGGTGAGAGATGCCGCAAAAGTGTCAATTCCACTGTAAGTGCCGCGCGGGAGAGAAGACGCTAGATAGAGATGCCGCAGATGAGACATGCCGCAGATGTGACATGCCGTAAATGTGACATGCCGCAGGTGTGACATGCCACATATGTAACATGCCGCAGATGTGACATGCCGCAGGTGCGACTTGCCGCAGAGAGACTTGCCGCATGTGAGATGATATGTCCCC
This sequence comes from Andricus curvator, assembly GCA_932195095.1. NCBI lineage: Eukaryota > Metazoa > Arthropoda > Insecta > Hymenoptera > Cynipidae > Andricus > Andricus curvator. The sequence continues at coordinate 84,151 of CAKNYM010045369.1, forward strand.
AAACTATTTTATTTCCTAAAACGCATTCTCTCCTTTGCCTGCTTAGTCAAGCTTTGTTTATAAAATACCGATGCAGACCGATATAAGTTCTCTGAAAAAAAAACACATTACGTCGCACTTATGTTAAACATCTACATTTAGAATTAGAAACTCAATAGTCAGCAAATCTCAAGAATAATTATGTTAAGACAAAGCGATAGTAAATAATTTAATATAAGTAGAATATTATTATTTAGGTAGTAAGTATTATTAAGGTAGTATAAGTGGTTTTGTAACGTACTGTGAAGGGAGCGGAGGCCCTCAAACCCATAAAAGGGAGAGAATAAATACATACATACTTATCATTATTATTACACATCTAAGTACTCAAAAATTATAAGAAGAATACTGAACATTGTTCCTTTTTTTCAAATTAGATGCAGCATATTTTCCTCCTGTTAGACTTTATATACTTGGCGGAAATTCTCAAAACAGAATGAAAAAGAAACCGAAAAATGCAAAGTAGCAGTTTTCTAATGAATTCATACTACAAACGGTATTTCTTGTGTTTTTTCAAAATGAATTATTCTTAATCGATAAATGATGAGTTTCCAAGTATTTTTTTAAATAATTTACAACTGTTTAAACAATTATGATTCGTTTAAAAAATATATTTTCCTCTGTAAGTCAGGGAAAATTATTATTTTCGAGATATAAATTCCAAAGAATATAATAAATTATAAAAAATATAATAACTTATTACAATTTAAGGAAGAAAAGATTGTTTGAACAAATGGAAATTGTTGAAATAATTACAAATTATGTAAAAAACAAAACATATTCTTAGAGAGAGAGGGCGGGGGAGTGGGAGAGTTGGTGAGAGAGGGAGGGTGGGGGGGGGCTCCTTTCGGTGGGTGAAGAGAAGCAAGCCTCAGCTTCGGTCTGTGATATAAGACACAACGCGTGTGTCAGAGGCTTCCAGCCATGGTTTCATTTGAAGCAGGCGCGACTCCCCATATCGAAGTCTAAGATGTTTACACATCAAAAATTCATCATTTGTAGTAAAAAATGCATGTACTTTTTAGAAAATTCGTGTTTTTGTGTAGACAATTCATTCCTTTGGCTGAGAATGTAACTATACTATTTGATACAAAATGGAAGTACTGGGTTGACAGTTTAAGGACTTTGTTGAAAATTAATTCATTTTCTTCAAAATTCAACTATTTTGTTAAAAAATCTTTTCCTTTTGTTTAAGAATTGTTTAAATTTAATGAAAATTTAACTATTTCATTTTTTTCTTTAAATATTTGTTCATTTTTTAAGTTATTCCCGTACAAATTTGAATATTCTACGTTTTAAAGCAAGGTACAATAATGTGAAAATAATTTTGAAATGAAATTAAAAATATATTTTCAATTACTTAGTAATTAACATTGTATACTGTTATAGAATGAAACTTGAAATTACACATTTTAATTCTATTATACATTTTAATTGATTATTATCCAACAGCCATACCACGCTGAAAAAACCAGTTCTCGTCAGATCACTGAAGTTAAGCAGCGTTGGGCGCGGTTAGCACTTGGATGGGTGACCATTCGAGAAAACTGAGTGCTGTTGGCACATCGTGGGTGTGGTGAGCCCACACTTGTAGTTATTTACTACAAGTTATCAAACTAGAAACACTACCCGAGTCGGGTAGTGTCACGCCTACCCCGAAAGGGAAATGGCTTAATGGTATACATACATTATCCAATTTAGACTGCATTTCAATTAACCTTCACGCGTTCGCGCGGGCTGCCAAGTGACCGCCTTTTTACAATTTTGAATGACACGCTCAACCAGAGAGATTTGGGTGAGGTGGGAGGGGCATGTATTCTTTAATTACACTTACGACCGTTCATTCCGGCACAAGTTAGATTGACCCACCCCCCTCATCCCACTCAGTGCAGTTCCAAACTCGGAGAAGCAAGGTCGGGCAGTCACGTGACAGTCATGCAAACGCCGAGGGGAATTTTTTTCGTCACATTGGCGGTCTGATGACATTCGTGTAAACGCCGAGGGAAAATTTTTTCGTCACATTAGCGGTCTGGTGACAGTCGTGCGAACGCCAAAGTGATTTTTTGTCGTCACATTGGCGGTCTGGTGACAGTCGTGGGAATGTCGAAGGGAATATTTTTCGTGTTGTTTAAATGAAGAATTTTGATAAAAAAGGTGTTTGCCGAGTCGTATCAGAGTCCATTTGCTTTCATCATACGAAAAGTACAGAAGACATCATGATGTATACCATTAATAATAATAATAATAATAATATTCATAATAATAAATTCAGGCGTAGGGATGTGGCGACCCCATCGCCCGAGAGCTCCGGCTCT
>CAKNYM010045369.1:96504-108684 GCA_932195095.1 Andricus curvator
AAATACTTTTCATATAAAATTCGAAAAAAAATTTCTTTACATGAACTCTCTATAAACATTACATTTTAATTGTAATTATTGCTTATTTAGGTCTCTATTAGGATGAAACCGAAGCACAAAATATCTAAAAAAAATGTAATAAAGTTAAATAATACAAAAATTTTATGAAATTTATTTAAATAAAACATATGATTACCAATCCGGATATTCCTAGTTTCCTAATCGATTTAATCCAAATGGAATTAGGAGAAAACGAAGAAACTCAAGAAATCCTTAAACTAGAAACTCCAAGGGAATCGAGAATAATATTACAATATATATAGATATATTGCAGATACATCTTAGGTAAAGAAAGTTTGAAGGCTTAAAGCCTTAAACCCTTCAGCGCACATGTGTTTCCATTGTTATGGCCGGAGGTAGCAGTAGGAAACGCTGCCGGTGACTTGCGTCCTATGGTCGAAATCGACGGGGGGCCTGGATGACTTGCGTCCTCGCCCTCCGTTCCTTCTTTCCCTCTCCACTCGTCGCTTCACTCATTTTCCTTCACCTCTTATTTCCCTAATTTTCCTTTTGCGCTTTTTCCAGGCTTAGGACTGGCAGCGTTCTCGACTATAGTACTTTATACTTTTGATGCTGGTGTGTTTTTAAAATTAGATATAAAACAAAAACGTGGTCTCTTATATATTTTCTTTTAATTCAAACAATTTGTTAATTACGGCCTTATAAACAATTAACTGCAAAATAATAATATATAATAAAATATATAATTTTTCAGTTTCTAGGATTTATATAAATCACTTTTAAACTGGATTGATTTGTATGCGGATAAAGAGAGCAGATTCGGTAAATCTAGGATTTTGTTGATAACAATTTTTATTGAAAAAAGAACGATGTTTTCAAAGTGTTAGAAGAGATAAAGATTATAAGGAAGCTATCAGATAAATAACTTAAAAAAATCGAAAATCTTAACTGTAAAACTGTAGCTGGGACAGACCAAAGATTATTTTGCAATTCATTGTTTATAAGGCCATAGTTAACAAATGATTTGAATTGAAAGAAAATCTATAAGAGACAATGTTTTTATTTCACATCTATAATTTTGAAAACACGTTTAAAAACGAAAGCTATATCAAATATCCGTATTTGTTTATAAGAATTCTTCTTAACAAAAAAACGATTGAAATTTTTTCAAAGTAACAAAAGTATTTGTAATCAAGATAATTTCCCCAAGATTTTTTACAGAAGTTATAGCATCGACCTTGTACAATGTACACAAAGTCTTTTATTAAGAAGTACAACAAGTTGCACACTTAGTTGTTAAACAAGGACCAGTTTTCACACTTATACATATATTAACAAACACTGTTAAAAATGTTTGCAATTTCAATATACATTTAATATACATTTGTATATTAAATCTGAAACCTAGGTATACGAAATCGCCATTAAGAGACTATTTTATTAAATTTCATATATCGCATATTGATGATTTATCAGAAAAGTCAGATATTTGCACTTTACACAAATTAAAAACAATTTTGGCAGCAATTTTCAATTATAAATAATCAAACATAATTTTTTCTCCTAGATAATTATAAATTACACTAGTTTTTAAGAGAAAAGGTCAATTAAACAAATAATTGAGAAACCTAACCCCCAAGCACCTGTACTCACGTTAAAATTGTAACATTCACAGCGAATTTTAGAAAAAATGCCGCCCGTACGTTGCACTTTATTTATAAGTAGGAATTTAGTCGACGAATTTAAGGTTCTTACCTTACTTTTTAATATTTGACCAGATCTGAAGGCATAAAAGAACTTGTTGTTTTCACGCACTCTGTTTTACCGACTTTAATATACATGTATATTAATTTTACAACATGATGGTATATTAAAATTAATTTACGGTACATATATGCAAATGACTTTACTCGCATGTATATTAAATTTCTATCAGATTTTGCTAACAGTAAAAGTTTTAGCTCCGTCGGAAAATGTTCTTTTTTCCTCGCGGAGCAAGTGCCCTGAAAAATGATTCACATTTTTTTCGAAAATTTTCGGTCCAATAGTCGCCGAGATATGCAGCCGCAAATATGTCAATTATTTTAGTGCAAATTCAATTGTTTATAACGCTCTCACTTGAAAACGGGTCGTTGCATAAAAAATTTGTTGGGACATAAAAATTGTGTTTTTCCATGAACTTTCCGAAAATAATTTTGTAAAATTTTTATCTTAAAAAATAATGTAATTGTTTAAAAAATTGTTGCACTAGGTTTCGAAAAATTAACCTTGATATTCATAATCAGGGGACTTTAGCGGTCTTTTTAAGCCAAAGTTACTGCGTCGCAGTAACTACGTCGCAGGCTACTCGATTATAAGAAGAAGTTACTGTGATTATATTTATTGATGGTTTCAAATTTTAAGATAATTGCCTCCTTTCTGAACTACCCCTACTCCTCTCTAGTCAGGTCCCCCACTCGACTGGTGGGGGAAGAGAGAGAGGACTACTACTTGGCTAGGCCCCCTGTTGATTTTGACCATAGGATGCAAGTCAACTGCAGCCGTAGGAAAACCTGCCGGAGTGCTGCCGGAGTTTGCAGGAGAAATCCGGCAATTCAGGGTACTGAGCTACTGCAACTTCGGCGGGCAGGAGAAATACCCGCCGAAGTTTGCAGTAAGTCCTGCGAGCTCCTGCGTGCAGTAGGTACTGCTTCGCCGAAGTTTGCAGGAGGCCGGAGGGCAGCAAGCAGTAGGATTCCTACTGCTCGTCCCATCTCTAGTACTGACTCAAAGTTCACTCGGTACAACTAAATAAGAGGTTCGAAATCAGGAAGTCGAAAAACTATTATAAAATAAATTTCATGTTCTTGTGGGTCTTTTTTCAATTTTGCCAACGCATTTGATTTGCTGTTTTGAATTTTTATCTTTTTATGCCATATTTAAAACCAGCAACCTACGCAATGTTTCTTAAATGGATTTCATAAAATTGTAATCATATTTAGAATATGTTAGCTGCCATATTGGGTCCGCCATTTTTAATTTTGAAATTTTGAGAACAGACTTGGAATCAGGGACCCAAAAAGTATTATCAAAATAAATTTCATGTAAATCCGATAACATTTCGACTTTTGATCACCTTTTCGAACATCCGGACCACTGTGCGCCGGTGTGGCTTGAGTTGGCGCGAACGCATGAAGGTAAAAATACGTTTAATTTTTCAGAGTGAATATAATTAATTCGCACCGCACAGAAACAAAATCTTAACCCATGCTCAATCCGGAGTTAAAGAGTCGTGTCGGGACTTCTTACGGAATTTATGCCCGGAGCTGTATTCGCAGAAAACTTAATTGCAAACACTCTCTTCGCAGTTGTTCGCCACATCATGGCCGCAAGTCAACGCATGCGAAACTGCGAACTTGAAATCATGACAATTCTAGAATCCAGAATTCTAGATGGTTGCGTGTCGCGTCGGTGCGATTTGTTATTTAATGTTTACAAAAGTGAAATATGTCGACGGTAAAAAGAGTGAGCTATGGCAACTAGACAAAGTGGGGTAGACTTGTGTATATGAATCAGAATTGGGATACGAGGAATTCATAGACGCCGGTAAGTATAATTGTATATAATAACTATTAACATATGCATGATGCGTTTGAACCTTTTTGTACGATTTAAAAAAATTGTGTGGATTATTCCTTTTAAAATCGATAAAGAAATGTTTGGAAAATTGTTCTCAATAGGCTTTCGGAGCATTCAGAAAATATTCCTTGACATTTCTCAGTAAGTGGCCATAGTATAATTTTTAATAATAAAAGGTTTCTGAATTGACTTATTTGCCATATATACAAATATTACCAATTCTAAAAGAAATAATCTACACGATTTTTTTAAATTGTACAAAAAGATTCGAAAGCACCATGGATATGTTCATAATTATTATCATATACCATTTTCACCTACTTTGTCTGGTTGCCATAGCCCACTCTTTTTATCGTTGACATATTTCACTTTTCTAAATATTAAATAACAAATCGCACCGACGCGACACGCGACCATCTAGACTTCTGGAGTTTTACCATCAAAGATATTCAGAGCACATACTGGAGCCTATTTCTAAATACTGAAATATTCCCTTCAGCGTTCCTTTTTAGCGATGTTTGCTCCTTAAAATCAACTCCTGATGGTGTCTTGGGACAACTATAGGGTCAGAACGGAGTTAATTGAAATAACTCCGGACAGTGCAGTTAGGGAGTTCTTTTCCAAGAGTTACATATTAACTCGTCTTCTTCTACTCCGCTTGCAGTTTACTCAAAACGGTGGGACTTTTATAGGGTATGCTTCGGAGTTGATTTTAACTCCGCTTTTTTAACAGTGTAGGGGAGACCTTTAAAGTGAAAACATAAAGTGAATAATTGCATTATTCGAAAGAAGAAACGCATTTAAGAAATTATTCTCAATTACTTATAGTTAAATGGTTTTACAGTCTTACTGAATTAGACTTCAGGTTACTGTTATTTTGATTAAATTATTCATTCAAAGAATTATTATCTAATATGGGGTGCATTTCAACTATTATTAAATGTAAAAAGATATATTTTCAATTCAGGATCAGTTCACTTATAGTTTCCATTGAAATTAAATGTGAAATAATATAAGTTGCATTTCAATCAATAAATTAAAAAATATAATTATGCTATGAATGCGGTGAACACATTGAAGCAAACGATTGGAAGAGAGAGAGAGAGAAAACACTACAGTTTCTGTACTGAAGGCTTCGCGTAAAGCGTAACCAATGAAGGAAGATAGAAGCAGTCACATACGAACACAACCAAACATCGTTGATGATGACACAACCAACACAATAAGCGGGATCAAAGTTATAAAGAACTATGGTTGCCTGTAACATATACCGTATCGGGGGCCCCCCTACCGAGAATGTTTCAGGAGGAAAATAAGTAATAATCCTAAAGTATAAAAAAATATTATTAATGATTTAAAATTTACATTGATGAAGGAAGGTATTTCTTTCTTTGAAATTCAAATGAATAATTTATTTTTAAAAAGTAAAATCAAATCATTATTTCACCTTGCCCTCTAAAAGACTATTTTGTGATCTGGAAATTAATTGTCATAATTTCCATAATGATGATTTGTTATAACAAATTGATTTACACATGTAATAGTTTTAAAAAAGCCCGCCATTTGCAGCCAATCAGACTGCCGATGCAAAGCATGCGCAATGCAGTTGGGGAGCCGGATTGGGAGCACTGCCACTCGCACGAATCACGAACTTTCAGAAGAACATTACAACCATATAAGCAACTAAGTCATTAACATATTCATATCAACGGAAACCTTAATTATTTATCTTCCAGTACCCCGTTGCAAAAAATTATTATTATTCGTGAGTTATCACAAAGAGCGACATAAAGCTTTCTGCGCCCTAGCCGCAAGTTCGCTAATCGTACGGAAATCTGTATTCAGAGCGCGCCTTACCCTACTACTTACGAATTCATTTCTTGGAAAAAATTCCAGGAAAACGTTTTGCAACGTCAGCAAAATATTGAGCAATACAAGTATAAACAAAATACTGAAAATTAATGGAATACGATGCCATTATATAAAAAATAGATGAAGTCATTTCGCAAAATAGAATATTTCTAGGAAAACGTTTCACAGCGTATGCAGGATATTGCGCATGTTTGAGTCAAAGGCCGACTTGTAATTCTGATCCCGGGTCCTTCTTGTAATGCTGATACACTATCTTACTTTTCAGGCCAGAATTCCCCTGCCTATCTACTTTCTTTACCTAATTTTTTTTTAAATCTTGACCCAGCTATCTTTAATGATTCGTGGCCAAACTATCCCTTTATAATTCCATGATTGACAATCAAAACCTAGGATCAAGTGATGATTACTTGAAATTATAACCATTGAACTTCATTAAACCATTTGCTAGTATCACACTAACGGTCTAAAGGTAATTGTGCGCTTCATGAAACGGCTACACATGTTAGACAATAGGAATAGAGTAACTATCAATTATCATAGAATACGATAGAATTTCATTAAATGTCTGGACATTTCATCAGACCTGTTGGAAAAAATAATTATTATTATTACATTGTTTAGAACTTTATTTCGTTCGTATTGGAGTAAACAAAATTGAAATCTATTTGAAAATCGCCGATATACCCATTTGACGGTAACTTTTAGATTCAATATACTATGGAATTTATGTTGTGAAACTTTTAAGTATTCTCTTGTATTAACTTAAAAGTCAGAATAATATATATTTTGAATCTAACCCTGCTGAATGAATGAATATGCATTTCCATGAAGCCGGTAAATACTTCTGCTTACATTTCTTCATAATCGATTAGTATCAATATACTAAATCAACTTTGGGGTGCCGATGGGGTCGGAATAAAGCAACAGGCACTAAACAAAATTGTATGCGTCTAACCACCCAAACCACCTGAACCTTTATAGAGCCACAAATATTTTCGAGGGTGCCGAGGCGCCGAGATATTCAAGCACCCATACTCAAATGCGATTGACGTATCGATGACTGATCAATGCGTTTCATTGTGATCATTGAGTATAATGATACTGGTTGGTAAATGAGAAAAAGGGGACAGGTAAAACGTCGTTTCGATTGTAACCTTAACAGCGATTGAAACGGATTTGAATCGGGTCGCTGAAACCCTTAAAAGGGCCCATTTTTATTGTTCTCTGAATGGGAGGGGGTGCAACTTTTCTTAGCGATTACGTTCACGTCACTTCCGGAGGATTACTGACTATGTCAATTTATCATTTGGGAAAAAGGGTTGGTTAGACCAAATACACTGCGGTTATTATTATAATAGAAGTGAAAAATGAGAAGTATCGGACTATGTGCACAAGTTACGTAATAGTTATATAAGGTCAATCGAAAAACAAGAAACTACCAAATTGAAACCAAAACAAAAACAAATGATTTCTATAAACACCCAAACGGGTTCGAAATAATTTTTCTTTAAATAAGATACAGAAATATTTTTCCGTAATCAATTAGCCTTTTCTGGGGATATAATCACACTGTTCTAAATAGTTATGATTTCAAACTGCTTTTGCGTTTACTACTTTTACTCCTGGTAAAGTATTTAACTATTTGAAAAATTTGTAAATAGAAGAGAGCCGGCTATGGTGACGGCGCGGGGCATGATGGATATTGCAAATAACGCCCGTCCTTTTTCATTTTATATTTTAATATAATTATAATAATGTTTTGTACACGGACAATGAAAGATAAGTGAGGGGCTGATAGCAAAAGCGGACTAAAAAAAGAGTCGGAGCAAAAGCGGATAGATTATTTCTCAACGCAAGAACGAATTAGCCCACGCGCTACGAGCAAAAACAAATGAAAGATTTATCTCGTTTTCGCCCGTAGCGCGTGGACTAACCCATTTTTGCCCGCACTTATATTTCGATTCTGTTCAACTCCAACCGAACTCTTGATTCGTGTTTTTGGCTACGTTGATATTTTCGTTTCGTTCGCGCCTTGATGATCGAGCATAAATAAAATTGATGGGTTTATCTTCATAATAGCTCAATATAAGGGGGTCCTAGAAATAATTGAAGGGCGAGGGAACAAAAGGGCCTAACTGACAAATTCATAATTTTACAGGGCGGGGAAAAAACGTTTTCATTCCGAAATATATTATTGAATCAAGTTGATATTTGTATTATATATTGTTGATAACATTTTACGTTCATCCCCCAAATTTGAACTGATGGTGTTTAAATTCAAAAAAGTTATGAGCTTTCGAAATAAGCAGGGGCCTAAGTCGAGGGGTAACGAGAGATCAAAAGGGCCTATCTGCACCGAGCCATCCATTGCGAGTCGTATATTCCTCGCCACGAATTCGCGACACGCGCCGAGCGTCATATTTTCGCGGCATTCTCCGCCAATTTTAACGCTAGAGAAAAAACAAAACAACAGAAATGATCGTTAGGGTTTCCTTTATGACATCCCGTTTGAACTTTTTCAAGATTTTCATTCGTATACTTACAAATTTGAGTAATCCTCGGAACACACCAAACACGCGATGACGTTTGTTATGACAGGAGCACCATAACCAACAAAAAAATTAAAATTATCGACCGCAGGTTGCTTCCTTGAAGCTTCGGTAACATCCGGACACACTGAGATGATTCAAATATCATCACCGAATGCTAAAATCTCGGCAAAGCATGCAAAAACCACGTTTTCCCATAAGACTCAATAAGCAGTTAGGCCCTTTTGATCCCTCGATACCCCTCGACTTAGGCCCGTGGCGCATTTTGCCTTCGTTTTTCAAGTTGAAAATTTTTTTTTTGAATTTTTTGCATTATATCTCGTTGTGGGGATTTGTTCAAAGAATCCAAAAATGCAAAAACCTCAATTTCGAAAAAAAAAATGTTAGTTAGGCCCTTTTGATCCCTCGGCCTTCAATTGGGTTTCTATTGCGTGGAATTGGAAAACTAAAATAGGAATAATTGCACGAAAATTGTTTCAAGGAGATTGGCTGCGATTCGTCACATGATTCGCACTAAATCTTAACAATGTATAGACAAAAAGTTTTTATATTGAACTCATGAAAGTTATTGATTTTTTTTTATTTTATAAAAAAATTTTATGAACCTTTATCGACATCAGCTATTTATGATGTAATAAATAAAGTTTTTTCTACGAAATCGAACAAAAATTACTCGGCAATGACACCTAGTTATCATATATTTAATCAGTTAATAACAATTGATGCTTATTTAAATAAAAACAATCAACAAATGCACTGTTGGGCTATTTTCCAACGCACTAGCATGGTTCTTTCAACGTAATCAAATGTTATTAACTAATTTATGAACCTTTAGGGATATTTCAATGACAATCGACAGTTTTTATTTTTTAAAACAATTTTTTCAACAAATTTGTATTATCTCAACCATTTCTCTTCTATATTAATCAATAACAATTGATGATTGTTCAAACAAAATTAATTAGTTAATGTATTTTTTGGCCATTTTCAACATTTCAACGTTGTTCTTTTAACGCGTAATCAACTCTTAACAACTAATTTTTGAAATTTTTTGAAACACTGGGGTAACGATCAATTCTTGTTAACAAGAAAAATTGGTTTATAACAGTTTTAGTAAAAACAACAATAGTTAATCGTCATCCAAGTTTCTAAAAAAATTACAAAATCAACTATTAACAGTTGATCAAGTTAAAAAATAAAGTTTAAGTCATGGAAAATAGCCAGATAATAAATTCTTTCATTGATATTGTTATTGTTATAAACAATGTTATGAGGACATTTTTTTCGTCTTAGGCATTTTTCAACTAACAATGCCGTTCTTCTTGTGGAATTTGCGAAAAATTCTATAGCTGAAACTCATTGTTAACATAGCTGTGCAATCTTTGACAAGACGACAATTGCTTATTTTTTATAAATAAACTTAATTAACAAATGCATCATTTGTAGGGAGCGGACTAGACACGGTATGAACATTAGGGTGGTCGAAAAATTTTTTTTTCAAATTTTTATAAATAACGCCCTGAAATTTGTTCGAATTCGCATAAAAATAAATACATTTTTTTAATGATATTTAGAGGTGGCGCAACTCATGAAGTTGATAAATAATTGGCTATTAATTATTCCTCAAAGAGAAGCCGAATTTTTTGTTTATAAATAGGGAATTATTTCGCAACTGCAGTACCCACTCAAAAAAAAAGTTGTCTGCCCGAAGTCAAACTTGGTCAAAGTCTATTAATAATAAATTATTATAATAATATAATAACAATATTAAGATAATTATAAATTATAAATAATTTTTGCGAGTTTTAATTCTTCTATTTGGTAATAGGAAATTTTTGTAGTACAATTTTCATAGGTTTTTGTATGCCCTTTCCATTGATCAGAAACATTTGTTGAAATAAATAGTATTTGGCCTTCCAAAATAAAAGCCAAAACTAATTTTTTTTTTTTTAACGCATATTTTGTCATCCTTTTATCTCAAATGAAAGTTTAAGTTTCTGTCTTTAAGAGCTTTGAGGTTAAATAGTGGGAATTTTTATTTTTATTAATAAAAATAAGCAATTCAGAATCCTCAATATTAGCTGAATCGTGATGAAACTCAACATTTCTCTTCACAACCAGCCATAGAATATGAATACAATATTACTCTTCAAATATCACCCCCATAAGTCTGTTTTATAAAGTACCAAAAAAATCCCATAAGGGAAAAGATGGGTTTTGCGAGTTTTTGGCGATAATTATGATTTTTTTGCGTTTTTTGCATGCAAATTGTTTCTAATACATAAAATACTACTTTATACTGATAATTGTATGTTTGAATAAATTGTTTAAACAATTTATTACTATTTTTAGCAATTTTCTCTTAGAATGGATACAGAAAGTCGCGGTTTTTTCGAACATTTTCCACTTTTTGTCCGATTCTCAATGAGACAGAGGTAATAGTTTATCAATGTTAACAAACGTTATTGTTTTAACGATTTATTATTATTGCTAATAATATTCACTTAGAATAATGCTAGAAAATTGCGGTTTTTTCTGAAATTTGCAACTATGTGTCTATTTTTCACATAGGGTGAGTTAATAATTAATTCAATGTAGCAAAAATAATTATTTGAAGAAATTATTATTGCTCATAACTATCTTCTTCTTCATTAATGCACTATAGTTGCACTTTGTTTAACTTTTTATCCACTTTTTACTTAGTAAAGTAGTAAATAATGCAAGTTAACAATCATAGTTGTTTAAAAAATGTATAATTGTTTATAACTATCTTCTGTTAGATAAAAGCTGAAAAATTACGGTTTTTTCTGAACTCTTACATTTTTTGTCCACTTTTCTCTTAGTGAGGAAATAATTAATGCAAGTTAACAAACATGCTTATTTAAACAAGTAATTATTGGTTATAACTATATTCTCTTACAGTAATGCTAGAAAGTTTCTTTTTTCTGAAATCTTGAGTTTTGCTTTGACTTTTTATTTATGATCAAATAATAAGTGAACCTCAACAAGAATCATTTTTTAAATAGTATTTTACTTTTTTAAGTGAATTATTTTTGCTCTTTTCCCAATGTTTGAAAAAAGTAATTTAAACAAAAAGCTATGTTACACAAGAAACAAAAACAAAGAATGGAATAATTAGGACTAGATGGGAGAACTAGTTGTGCAAATGACTTGTAAAAGTTTTGTTTTAAATTACAACAAGAAGTTTAATGCAAAGCGTAAAAGAAAAATTTGGAATTGAACATATTTTGATATCAGCCCCCCCCCCTCCAGCAAAATATATTTACGAAAAAGAAAGATATTGTTTCAAATATGTTTCTTTCTTATGTTTATTTATTATTTGTTCATAATTAAAAGGCAAAGCAAAGTTAAACATTTCACAAAAAACAACAACTTTCTAGCACTTATCTAAGAGAAGATAATTATAAACAATAATAAATTGTTTAAACCACTATTTTTGCTCAACTTAAGTAATTATTAAGTCACTCCAAGTGAAAAAGAGACAAATAGTTAAAAATTTCTGAAAAAACCCGCAACATTCTACCATTAAACAAAGAGAATATTATTAACAATAATAATAAATTGTTAAAACAATTACTTTCGTTAACTTGAATTAATTATCACTTCACTCTAATCAAAAAATGGACAAAACTTTAAAAATTCATAAAAAAAACCGCAAACTACCTAGTAATAATATAGAAGAAGATTTGAGGAATAATTAATAGCCAATTATTTATCAACGATCCCATAAAACCAATAATTGAAAGGTATGACCCTTTAAACAAACTGAATGAAAGAATTTAATATCTGGCTATTTTCCATGACTTATACTTTATTTTTTAACTTGATCAACTGTTAATAGTTACCTTTGTAACTTTTTTAGAAACTTGGATGACGATTAAGTATTGTTGTTTTTACTAAAACTGTTATAAACCAATTTTTCTTGTTAACAATAATTGATCGTTACCCAAGTGTTTTAAAAGATTCAAGTCGGTAAGGTAGAAACCTGCATTACCGTCAGTCGGTAATGTAGGAATCTGCCATTAATCTATGCCTCAGTCGATAATGCCGGTCCCTACTTTACCGACCAAGACACAAGGGTCCCATGTAGGTGGCACAT
>CAKNYM010045370.1:0-13705 GCA_932195095.1 Andricus curvator
AAAAAAAAAAGAGATTTAAAAAAGCATGCATTGCAGCTGCTGCTATTGTCGATTTTGCTTCAATGTGCCTTTAAATGTCGCAAGCCGTGCTTTCGCAACATTATTCAAAAGCGTCCTGATTTCTATATCGTATGTACAATAATTTGTATGGTAGTATATCTATTTATTACAGTTAGATTTTATTCTTAAGAGAACGCCATTAATTAGGTATTTCTTTTCTTGCGGGTAGGGTGTCCAGACAATCTTACAAATCCGTACTGTGTGTGTGGGGGGGGGGGGGATGGGGTCCAAAGCACTTCTTACGTAAGTTTCCTCTTTGTAAGTATGTTGGTAAAATATGCTAAAATTGAAACCTGTGTTGGCTTAGTACGTAATATTTCATATTATGTAAGTCCAATAAATACAGAGTCGAGGAATATGAAACATTCTCTTGAATTATCATGGAATCCCTGGAAATCTTTGCAATCCCTCGAAATCCCATGAATTATTTTGAAAATTTTGTAAATCCCTTACAATTTTTTAAATTATTTGAAAATTCCTTGAAGTCCTTTGAATTTCATGGGTAAATAATCTCGTCAAATTCCTTTAAAAAGCTTAAGCTCACTGCAAATCCCTTGACATATTCTATTGAAATTTATTAAAATCGGTGAAACCTCTCGTAATCAGTTGGAATCGTTTAAAATACCCTAAAACTTTTTTAGTTCCCTGAAATCTCTTTAAATGCCTTAAAATCGATTCAGATTTACATTCAGTTTACAGAAAAAATAATTGACATGTTGCTGATATTTTAAGTAAAAAAATTATATCTTACGTAAGAGGGGGTTGGGTCACAAAAATCTTAAGAATCCTTACAATAGGGGGAGGGAGTTTAAAATTTTTTAAATCACCCTTGCGCAATTAATGGACGTTCCTTAATTTTTATATTTTTTATATTCAGGGTTTCTTAAATTTTAAGTGAATTTTTATAATTTAATTTTTAATGTATATTTTTAATCAAAATTTTGTAAAAATTATCATTTCAATAGAATGACTAACATTTTGACATTTTTAAATTTAAAATAAAAGAATTTGTTATTTTCACATACATTTTATAGACATTTAAAAAGAAATATCAAACTTCAATAATTATGCGAACTTTAATAGTTTCATCAATTCATTAATTCGACTTTCGAGCTCCTTTAATTTGGAGACTTCTTATTACTTTTAATACTTTTAGCTTGGATGAGTTTGAACTTGAGCGTACCTAAATTTGAAGTTACTTATTTATTGAAAACGTGATTTTAAATATGAAGGCTTTATAACAATGTAGGAACATATTACTAAACAGTTAGTCAAAATCTCAACACAGAAGACTGGAAAAATTCTGTAATAGCTTTGTGACAATTCTAGGACGCTATTACACAGGTTCTCTACAAATCTAAAACAGTTTCTTGACAGCGCAACTGTGTCAAATATTGAAAGTTCTGTGAATCAAAAACTTTCAGAATTTTTTGTTGTTGCCAATTCTAATAAAAAAATGACCTACTCTACAAACTGATAAAACATCCTTGTGTTGTTAATTATTGTATTCAACTTTTGACAATTTTATTCTCTCAATAAAAAAATTATAACTACGCTTCGTTAAGTAATACTTGTTCGTTATTCATATTATTATATAAATACTTGTAGACAAATTTAATTTAAAATACTTTCACGTGGACTGAGAACGTACAAAAAAGACTTTTATTTATTTTTGCATGTAAAGTAATGCTCGGTAAATCCCAGGAATACAGAATTCTCATTAGTTTTCCCAAAACTTTCGTCTGAATTTTGTATATGTGCGTGAATAGAAAATATAATATTTTGAATTAATAAGTAAACAAAAAAGGAAGGAACGCAGTTTCTGAGTGAAAGCTATTTCACAATATAATTACCAGCAGAACATAAAGCAGCGGACAAGTGAAACGCTTTGGAATTGCGTTCAGCGCTCTTTCACCCTCGCGGAATAAAGCACGTAGCAATTAGCGCAAGGGGTAATCAAGAAATTTGCATTTAAATGGCGGTCGAAAGGCGAATCATAAATCGTCCTGTGGTTGCCCAGCATAATGGCAAGCATTGTTATAATCGTTGGGAAATGTTAAAAAAAAAACAGAAACCAATATGACCGATTGACGTGTCAAAGATTTTAACCTAGTAACTTGAAAATTACGTTTAAAAATATTAAAACCTGATGAATTTATACCAATTTATCAAATATAAAATAATATTCAGTAAGAAAACTGCTTTGCCTGAATAGTTAAAACTTTTATATTGACCATATAACCAGAAAAAATTGAATCAAATGGGTTTCTTAGAAAGGACCCCGCGCCAAATGGACAGAAACTGGAATTTTGTCCAAATTCCTATCTATAAATTTTGTTGTTGTAATTTTAAACCTGCAGATCAATAATTTGAAAAAAATTATAAGAAAAATGGACAGTTTTTACTAAAGCAATTGCTAACCTTCCAATTTCACATGTATTTTAAATGAAAAAATCGTTTATTACTGAAATTTTATCCTTCTCAAGAAATTTTTGTTAGATTTGGCTAGATGCATCATATTTTGTAGATTCGACATACAGAAATGGGTTGTTTTAGAATGTCTTAAAAATTCAACCAAGGAAATCGAAATTTTCTTGCAACCAAAATCACGGGAGATTTTTTTACTATACTACTGGTGTCAGAAATCATTTCACAATAATGGGAAACATTTTCTATCAGGAAAAGCTGTTGCAATTATTTTAAACGTTACTTGTATAAACTTTCAAAAAAGAAAAAAGACACTTACAAAAAAACAAAAGCACGGGAGATTTTTTATTATACTATTGGTGTAGAAAATCGTTTAAAATAAGTGCAGGTAGCGTCCCCTGCCAAGAAAAGTGCTTAAATTTATTTTGAGGATTTTTTTAACATCTATTAAAGATTCAACCAAAGGAATCGTTATTTACCAACTGATATTCACTAACAATCAATATCGCGGGAGATTTCTTGATTGAACTATTTTTCTCGGAAATTAATTCACAATAGACTTGAAAAAAATACCCTAGCAAGGAAGGTTGTTAACATTATTTTAAGGATTGTTTTAACATCCTTGAATGATTTAAGCAAGAAAATCAACATTTCCTAAAAAGCAAAATCTCGGAGATTTTTTGATTAGACTATTGTGGTCGAACATCATTTCACAATAAATGTGGAAATCATATCCTAGAAGGTAAATTCGTTGAATTTATTTTAAGGTTGGCTTTAACATCCCTTAAAGATTCAAGCAAAGAAATTAATTTTTGTTTACACATACATGCAAAACGCTCATTTGACCAGCGTTTACACATTTCTTGGTAGATAAAGATTCACGCATTTTGTTTGAAATGATTCTTCATTTCAGTAGTTTAATCAAAAATTCTCCCGTGTTTTTTGTTGTTGGAAATGTCGGTTTCCTTGCTTTGATTTTTAAGGGATGTTAAAAGAACCCCTAAAAATTCTGTTTACATAAAATCGTGAATTTGTCTAGTTCATGGGAAACTGTGGTTTCAGTTGGTCTGATCTACAAAATATGAGGCATCTTGCCAAATCTAACAAATGTTTTCGACAAGGATAACATTTCAATAATTGACGAATTTTTCTATTAAAATGGGTATAAAACTGGAAGTTTGGCAATGGGTTCAGTACAAACTGTACATTTTTCTCATAATGTTCTTTCAAATTATTGACCCGCAGGTTTGGAATTTAAACAATTTATAATTAGACATTTGGACAAAAAGCCATTTTCTGTTCTTTTGGTGCGGGGTCCTTCAAAAATATTGGGTTATATAATTCAATAAAATTTGAATTGATTTAAACAATCTCTGCTATTTAGATATGTTCAGGATTGAATACAAAATATTAAAATCATTTACCACTCTACATAATTATTATCTACATATTATAATTCAAATAATGCTTATAATTTAAATTTCAAATAAAGAAAAACGAGTGATTATAATAGATGGATCGTGCTTACAATAAATCGAAGTGCGTTTGTACCTTTCGTGGAAAGTAAATCTTCAATTGTATTATTTTGAATCCAGTTCCTTGTTTCAAAATAATTGAGACTATATTCCTTTGCAGGTATCTACTGAAGTAGAACCATGACCCATTTGCATTTTTGAAAAAACTGATCACAATTCAGATTCAAAATAATACAGGAATATTGTAGTGCCGCTCTTTATAGATAATAGATATACGTAGAAGCACGAATCGCAATTAACGCCTTCAATACATTGAGTAACTCACCGCTCAGAAAGATTGGAACAATTGCGTTTTCATCCCTCTTCCCGCCTAAATGTAATACAAAATCACAATATTGAAAGCTACATTTTCTAAAAAATTACTGTTTGAGAAAGTGTTGCAGTGATTAACACGCGACATACATTTTGTTTCACAAAGTCCGATTCAACATATATGGCAAATTTTTTAACTAGTAATTTGATTGCTCCAGGTAATAGTACAAAATCGTTAACAAATTAACACAGTTTTATAAATATTTTCATGTATATATAGTGAATGAAACTTTAGATACAAGAATGTAATTGATTCTTGAAGATGAATTTTATCATGTATTTTAAAAAGCCTTTCATGAGTCTAGTAAAGATCTCTATTCGATTATCATTCCTAAGCTAGTTTTTTTTACAAAATGTCGCCAATTTTTTAAAGATAAGTGATATGAAAGTTTGCGGAATGCAGAATTAGAAATTAGCCATTTTTGGAGATAAATCCATTGAGCACAAACGCATGTTGCAGACAAAAAAGATTAAAAAAGGAAGTGGTAAATCTCACCTTTTGATGTTTCTTTAACACGAATGCGCAGAACATCTCTGAGAGTTGGAAGGTGCACTGAGCCATTGCGGGTCATTTGAACCAGCGCGCTCATCGTATAGGCGCTGTCAGATATTACCAAATGTCTTTCCAAAATTTGATTCACCTAGTAAAAATGTCGCAATTAATTTTCATAAATAAGGAATAATATTTTATAAACTAATTAGAGTAAACTCACCACTAGTAGATAATAAATAAAAACACAAAATTCTTCACGGAGAAAAATGGATGTTTAAACGTAACATTTAGATCTTCAGGGTTAACATATTTTATGTTTAACTATAGGACAGCAATCTAGATGTTCAAAGTTAGGATCTGTAGATATTAAAAAGTGAGATGTTACTCTGAAACATCCAAAATGTTCAACCTGAAATATCCGAAATATTACATGTATGGTTATGTCAACTAACAGCTGTAAATATTTGAGGAATTTACTTATTTCTGAGCATTTAAGGAATTAATTTATAACTTATTTGTGAATTTAAAACTAAACTTGAATTTTCGTACATGAATGAAAAACAGATACAGGGTATGAAATGCCGATCAGATAATACATTCAGTCTAGCTGAGGTTATGTTTAATATTTTTAATTCCAAATAAAAAATAAAAACGGGGTAAGTAAGCTGAGAACGAATAATATGTAATCTGCATTTAAAATGCTATCTATTTGAGGTTACTTAAACTCATGTTTTATTATAAATTCACAAACATTTTGTCAAATCACGTGTCAAATGTTCAAAGGTGTTCGAGTCAATATAACCTCAAACTTAAGAACATTGTTCCGTCGTGTAGACAGACAAAACTCGTTATACAATTTTAATTAATAGTCCGGGGAAATTAGCTCGAAAAAGGTCGATTTCCAGAAAAAAAAGGTAAAGTTTTTTTTTCTTCACAATCATGTCCCTGAAGGCATTAGAAATGAATACCAAAAAAGTTCCCCATCGGATCGGCGCCGCATACACCCCTAGCCTCGAAAAACATCCCTTATACGGGTAGTAGCGCTGGTTTTTGGCTATTATATACGAAAGGGTGCGTCGGAGCACAAAAATGAATAGAAGTCAAAATATTTATAATAAAATTTTCAATAAAAAAGGTTCTATACACTTTTGCTGTACAGGCCATAGATGATGCGTAATCAGCTCCAGCAGTGGGGGCGATGTTTTGGCGTATGGTGCGAAACGTACTCGAGCGCTTAGTTTTCGGCCCATAACTCATAAACGGGTAGTTTTTGGACAAAAATGCATAGAAGGAAATTTGTAGAGCAGAAAATTTCCTTTTGGGATCAATACATTTTTTTGCAGTACATCAATTTGGGAAGTCAAGCACTGGGATCTCATTCCCACCTACCTGTAAGGCAGAGTTTTTGGTGCGTTTTTTTTATTGCAGTTTACAAACGAAAGATTGAATTCTTTCAAAAATATAATTTAACATTCCATAGTTAAATATATAACAATTCAAAAATCGCTTTTGTAAGTTTTCTTATAAAACTCATTATTTCTGTTAGAGATTGCTTTACTCAGCCCTTGAACTCTTATATTTAAAAATATATCACATAAAAAATGAAAGCTGGAGTGCCGATAAGAGGCTAGACTCGCGCTAGGCTAGACCACTTCAGATTTTTTACGAGGGTCCAGACCCATCTGCGGGTGGGAATGGCTTGTACGTGATGAACTAGTTTTTAAGGGTCCCAATCATCCTCAACTGACGTGATAAACTCTTCTTCGCATACGGAACCCCATAAATACTACACCCTGTAGATTCAAGAAAGGGACCCTCTCTATGCACTTGTACTACAGAGTAAGCAGTAATGATGCTGATGTACTATGAGGCAGTTGTATTTCGAAATTCATCATGGCTTCAACAATTAAATGTTTTATATGCGAAAAAAGTTTGAGTGTAGGTGAGACAGTCGAATTAAAAAGTGGAATTGACAATCTTAGACGAGTGAGTGAAATTCGCAAAGATGGATACCTGAACTTATTACGAAGAATTGTTCAGACTGCTATAACACAGTTTGATTATAATAAGTCTGTTGTAATCGGACAAGATGTCCATCTTCTTGTTTTAATAACTGCTCTCTCTCCAGCGGATAAAGATATATTCTTTTTAAAAGAAGGGTAAGGAAATGTTAAATCTCGACTTCATAGTTCACAACGCTTGCAAAATTGTGGTTTCTTGACAAACTTCAAGGAGTCAGTTCTATTTGCCTATGCATTCAGCGGGTGTGATACTACGTCCTCTTTCTTTGGTTACGGAAAACTAAACACGACTACTTTGCTCAGGAAGGATATACTCTTGGCAAAACTTGAAGATATTGTGACGATTTTCAACAACCCTGTTTCGACACATGATGAAGCTGCAGAGGGGGGGGCGCTTCATTTTGGCATTGTATAAGGCCCCATCCTCTGAAATTAATATGAATAATTATAGATTTGTTTCTCTTAACAAATCTGTGAGTCAGTCCAGTCATGCTGCCCTTTTTTCTGGACTTCCGCCTCCTTGTGCCACTGCTCGTCAACACTCTTATCGTGCTTTTCATCAAATTCAAATGTGGAGAGGGATAGAACTTGACCCAGAAGAGTGGGGTTGGAAAAAAATAGTACACCAGAGTCTCGCTATTTGAACGCGCGATCGCACGCGTTATATGAATTCCTAGAATTGCTGGACCCCGCAGTTTCTCAGGGGGCAGGGCGAGAGACGGTTGCGACTCCGCCTCTGAAGCGACGCATGCACTACTAACTCAGTCAAGTAGATTGCGCCATATTTGCAGGCAACCCCCGAGATTGTTCATCTATCGAGACTCTGGTGTAACAGCTTATCACCCGTTTACGCAACAGAAGCGCCAGCTCCAGCAAGCTTGATGAATTTGATTGTTTGCTCATGCAAAATGGGGTGTGGAAAGCGATGTGGATGCGCAAAAGCTGGTCTACGATGTTCAGGCATGTGCGTCAATTGCCAAGGTCAAGGTTGTCTTAATGCACAAGAAGAAATAAATGATGACGAAGAAGATATAATTGAAGATTAGGCACATTATTATGAGTGAAATATTCATTCACAAAGTCAAAACTTTCAAAATAAGCCCATGATACAATATGCAACTGGCACTGACAATGTCTAAAATTTTATCAACAAAAGAAGATAATTTTTATTCCGAGTAATATTATTAACCAATGATCGGTGGAATAGGCCTATAGGGGAGACCACAATCAAAAGAACGCACTAAAAACTCTACATACCTCAGGGGTGGTGTGGAAATGAGATCCCAGTGCTTGTACGTGCATTTAAAAAAAATATTAATAATGACTTTCCAAATTGATGTAATCCAAAAGAATGTATTGGTCCTAAAAGGAAATTTTCTGCTCTACAAATTTCCTTCTATGCATTTTTGTCCAAAAACTACCCGTTTATGAGTTATGGGCCGAAAACTAAGCGCGCGAGTACGTTTCGCACCATACGCCGAAACATCCCCCCCACTCCTGGAGCTGATTACGCATCACCTATGGCCTGTACAGCAAAAGTGTATCGAACCTTTTTATTGCAAATTTTATTATAAATATTTTCACCCCTATTCATTTTTGTCCTCCGACGCACCCTTTCGTATATAATAGCCAAAAACCAGCGCCACTACCCGTCTAAGGGATGTTTTTCGAGGCTAGGGGTGTATGCGGCGCCGATCCGATGGGGAACTTTTTTGGTATTCATTTCTCATGCCGTCAGGGATATGATCATGAAGAAAAAAAAACTTTACCTTTTTTTTCTGGAAAAAAGTCTAATTTCCCCGGACTATAAGGATAGCTAATTTTGATTCTTTGAAAATGTTCAAAAATTGTAATATTCCATAATTGTAATATCGAAATTATATAGCCGTCAAATATAGTCGTGAAATTCGAATGCGCATTCGTTCAGATGATTTTAACATCTGAATATGTTACAGTTTAACATAAAAATATTTTTACGCCTAACATCTCAAAAAGATAGTAGATGTTTGGCATGAATATCTGCATGTTAGGCGGAACAATCTTACCCTTTGAACATCTACATTTAAACATCCATTTTTCTCCGTGTTAATGAATCTACAGTGTAAAAGAGTTCTCCATAGTTTAAGTTAAAATGAGAAAAAATGAATTAAAATTTGTTTAACTTACATGATAGCTGAAGTCATCCATAAAGATTTTTTTGTAAGTAGAAGGGTAATTGATCTGCGTGCCCTTCCATGCTCCATCCGTAGGCACGAAAAATGTGAAGCGTTTTTTTGTGTCACTCAGCTGATTGTTGAAGCCCTTTTTTGATCCCAGCAATAGAGTCAAGCTAGAAAGAAAATACTGAATTCTTAGAAATTTAAAAATACAAGTGTGTATTCATTTGTGACTCTATCGCTCTGAATTCATTGATGTGATAAAATCAGAGTGATAATTAATTTTAATAAGTACTTTTAATACAGGTATGGAAATTTTAAGGGAAGTATTAAGTAATTGTATGAAGCTTTCTCTTTTCAAGCAATTAGTCAAATTGAATTTATTAGAGGTTTTCCCGTTCTATAATTCTTCTCTAATAGGTACAAAGTAGTAAATTATTAGTCAATTAACCTTGTTTTCTTCGACTTCATTTCATTGCCTTCACAATGATGATCATACGTATTGATGATCCTTTTAGAATAAAATTAGGTAAAAGGAGATAAACATTTTCCTTCAAACCAGTTTTATAACACAAGATGTTTTAACAGAAGAGTAAAATATAATTTTGTATCAAGCTATCTTTCCCTTACTTTTTCTTCATGCTTGTTCCAATACCTGCATCCCTTTTTTCTACAATAAGGATACAAATGAAATAAAAGTATTTACACAAGGGTGGTTAAAAAAGGCAATCTTCGAATTTCGTTCAGGAGAATATCTCATTTTATGAGGTTCCCACAAAAAGTGCACATGTATTTTTTTTCGATTAGACAAAATTAAATGGTGCGGTCTGGCCCCTTTATTTCCCCGTAACAATAACATGGGGAAAACCCTAGATCTATAAATATGAGACTGGAAGGCGTAATTTTCAATAAGACGAGTGCAAATTACAAAGACCTCTTAAAATCACTTCCCCGAATGTGACATTTACATTCATTTTTTATTTTCACCCATCCCCCAACCAGTGTTTTAACTATTTTTATTTATTTAAACAATACTTTTTTCACATTTCATCGCAAATTATCGGCACCCTCACAACAAGATAAACTAATTAGGCAATATAAAAAAATCAGAAAGGTTGACTCCATTTGTTGTTAATTGTTTTAACAAGTTTTTATTGCTTAAATATAACTTTTGACTGGAATATGGCAGAAAAATTAAGTTTTTGCAAAATTTGTCAAATAACTCGACATAATTCTGGTATATCTGGTATTTTTACCATTTATTCATAATTGTTTAAACAATTTCCATTTGTTCAAACTTTTTTACCAAAATATACAAAATTTACACGTTTTCTGAGTAAGATTAACTAATTGGTGTAAGTCAAATATCAACACAATCGATTCACTTTATTGGTAATTGTATGAATATTTTTTTATTGTTAAAATGTAACTTTTGACGACAATAATGCAGAAAAGTGCAGTTTTTTGGAAATTATTTAACAAATTTCATTCACTTATTTCATATTATTACTTTTCATCACATATAACCATATTTTTCTTAACAATTTTCATTTGTGTGAGCAATCTTTTTGACAAGAAAAACAAAATTTTCACTTTTTCTAAATGATATTAACTAAAGTAGTTAATCGTTCGTATTGATTTTCTGTTTAAAGTAAATAGTTCAAATTACTCAGAAAAGGTGTAAATCTTTGATATTTTGTCGAAAAAAATTGTTATAAACAAATGAAAATGGTTTAAAGAATTATGAATAAGCGGTAAAAATACCAGTCCAATTAATCGTTTCAAACTTATAGCGTTATAAACAATTAAATGTTTACTGAAATTGACATATTTGCAGGTAGATATCTCAGCATCTTTTGGACCGAAAAATCTCGAAAAAATTCAAATTTCTTTTCAAGCCACGTACTCTAAACAAGAAAAAGAAATTTTCCGATCAAAATAAAACTTTTGTTTAGGAAATAATTTAAAAAACGGCCTTGTCGATCAAGTAAGTTTGCAATATTCCATGCATTGTTGTCATAAAAGGCCGTTTTGAAAATTTGTACATAAAGTAACTAAATAACTAAGTTACCCTAAAAGTTACGTAACTTTTCAGTAACTTAGTTATTTGTAACAAGTTGCTACTCGACACTGGAATTTACAGTCAAATTGTTTTGTTTCTTTGAAAAATTTCAGTTGCCGTATGCCGATTTTGAGCCAAACTTGAGTCAATTTTGAGCGTTTTTGGGTTGAAAGGCCTACATTTTCATGTTTTTGGATAGCAACGTCCTCATGGGTATTTTCCTCAGCGTCATCAGTATTTTTCTTCATGTGGAACACATCTTCATGCAAAAAATGAATCGGGGACCTTTCTTGTCATTTTAAGCCAAAGTTACTCCCCTCTAGACCTGTCAGTACATACAGAAGTGCGCCTGTCGGCCTTTTTTGAACCACCCTAATGTAAGTACATACAATCAAAGAAATAATCTCGGTATTTGTACAAAACTTTGCATATATGTAGGAACTATAATACTGAAAGGAAAACAAAAAAGGTACAAATCTAATTTAGAGAAAAACTCATGAAACCCAACATGGATCATGAAGTTTTTACGTATGAAGTGCGAGCAACGAACAGGGAGTCCCAAATCACCTAACTGGAATTGGATACTCAATGCATCAGACGATGGCGATACCGAAACCCATAGTTTCATAATACACTGGGAATAACGGCACATAGTAAGTGCTATTAGAGAGCTTCGATCAAGTGCGTATCGACGAGTAATATCCATCTATCGGAAGGCAATACGTTACCCTATGTTGTTCTGGCCCGACATATACACCCGGAAACGTCGGAGCAAGGTGCTAGCTTTAATGCCATTAGCCCCTTTATACGATGGCTATCAAATCGTTACTCGATGCACTAGATGGATGGTGACGTCAACGTTCTATCAACTCATACCAAATCTTGTTCTAGCATCCGGTGCTGGACCAATAACTATCGACAATACCTAACCGCTTGTGCCTTTCAAAGTTACTCTTCACTGCAGTCTTTACCCTGTCGTATGTATAAGAAAGAGCCACTTTCATCATGTACCTTGGTTGCCAGTCCCATCAATGAAGAAGCCTTCTTCATTTTCTGGAGTGCATGAAGATTAATCACAGGGACTTGAAATCAAGGGTCGAATTTAGAAAGAGAGAAAATTTTCTGGGAAACAAATGATGTATTCTGGAATAGCGATTCCCGGTAACAAGCGTTGAATTCAGAAGAATTAATATTTTCAGATTTCAGCGTAAAAGTGAAGATTATTTTATTTTTTTGAATACGCGATTTTTCCATCTGTCTAAAATGCCATTATAAGAATAGGATATCTCCGAAACTAATTCACTTCTATTCCCACAGCGACAGCCGCATAGTTTCCTATTCCCCAAAAGAGAACGTGTTTTCAATATATTTAATTCCTTCTAATTGTACCGGTAGGCACACCTCACAGAGATGTTTTGTATTCCGCAGAAGTGGTCATATTTTGAGTTTATTTAATTCCTTCTAATTCGTTCACAAAATATGTGTAATAAATTGTTTTAATTCCTTCATGTGGAATATAAGTTTTGAAATTTCAATTCTATTCAATTCAAGTCTGCCTCTTTCGAATTAAAATTATTTTAATTCCCACATTTTAATAGATTTTATTTGTAATGTATTCTCCTGAATGTTAGCAAAGATTAATGCATTTTTTGAAACGTTTAAATAAATGATTAAAATATAAATAAATATAAATTTGAATCTTTTCCGAATGTATAAGTTAGATAGAAGACTATTCAATATGGAATAACTCGAGACCTGAGGATGACAATAGCCGGATTTTTATGGTCCTGCAATGAGTACGCGGCGAAACCAAAGAGAAAATCTTTATTCAATGATACAAATAATATGAATGACACTTGAATTTGCGTTCTTTATTTAAACTTAATGATTTGTATGCGCGTTGAAAATATTTTATAAGCAATAAGAAATAAGAAATAGACTATTCCATGTTAAAACTCGTCTTACAGTAAGCATTGTTTGTATCAGTAAAATTTAATACATAATGTGTTGCTTTTTAAAAACAAACTTTAAACATGTTCTAAGCATTGTAATTATTTATAATAGAGCACTGGTAAAAATATTAATATTACATATATTAATAAAAACAAGTTTATATAATTCTGATTGGCTTTTTCTTTATCACATGCAAATGTATACCATTAAGCCATATTTCCCTTTCAGGGTAGGCGTCCCAGGCGGAAATATTATATATAGTTTATATATAGTGTGAAGTATTATATATAATATTCATTTGTTTTATATAAAAAATGTATAAAACAAATGAATATTATATATAATACTTCTTTGTTTTATATAAAAAATGTATAAAACAAATGAATATTATATATAATACTTCACACTATATATAAACTATATATAATATTTCCGCCTGGGGTGGTAAAAAACGTTTCTAGGTGGATAGTTTCTTGCAGTAAATAACTACTACAAGTGTGGGCTCACCACACCCACGATGTGCCAACAGCACTCAGTTTTCTTGAATGGTCACCCATCCAAGTACTAACCGCGCCCAACGCTGCTTAACTTCAGTGATCTGACGAGAACTGGTTTTTTCAGCGTGGTATGGCTGTTGGCAATTCATGGTAATTCATATATTTTGAAAATCGGTTTTTTATAGTAAA
>CAKNYM010045370.1:13805-50261 GCA_932195095.1 Andricus curvator
AAAATATAATAAATCATAAAATAAATATAATATCATAAAATATAAAATATTTATTAATGAGAAAACAATCCGTAAATTTCAATTCCATATAGCGTTCTCAAAGCGAAATTATTTTAATCTTTTCTATTCCTTCTTTTACACTCTTCTATTTTTTAATTCTTTTTAATACGCTTCCATTAAATTTTACTACGTCGATTGAGGGGAATAGGATTTGCACTTTTTCTTTTCCCGTTGGGGGATTTTTAGACGGAGGAAAAATCGCGTATTCATAGGAATACAAATTTTTAATTCTTCTGAATTCAACGCTTGTTACCGGGTTCCTTATAAAGAAGAAACATGGTAATTGATCAAACATTCAGATTTGAGGTTTGTCATATTAGTGCATAATCCCTAAGTTTCAAATTCGCTTGTTGATATTCAAAAATGAATTTAAAGATCGAAACGTAACAATGTGGATATTTTTAAATTATCATGTAAACATATCCGATGGCAAAGAGATTGCAATAATCCATGTATTTATATACATTTTTCAAAATCCTTAGATCTACATCTGTATCTCTAGATGTACACCTGTAATAGCCACCTTTATATTTTTCTCACTAAACAGAGTAGGCCTCTAGACACTTTTCAAGCAAGTTTTAAATTTTAATTTAAAGAGTACATACACTTATAGGAATTTAATTGTGCATTTTTTCTCTGGAAAAAAGTTGTAGCTCGTGGAGAGTTGAGCGATTCTTGAGAAACAATTCATGGAATGTCCAAGAATTTTAATGATTTACAGAGATTTAAACAAATTTTCTGTCGTTTCAAAGAATTTCCTTAGAATTTTGAAAGATTTTAGAAAGATTTAATATAGGACTTATATGGTTTTTGGTTATTTTAAAAGATTCCAAGGGATTTTAACAAATTTGATCAGATTTCCGATATCTTCTGTAATTTTAAGGAATTTTAAAAGGCCTCAATAAGGTATTTTAATGAATATGAAATAATGAACAATAAATGATACTTTACTGAATTTCAACGCAGTGTACAAAGATTTAAACTGATTTTGTAATGTTTCAAGGAATATCCAAAGGAATTTCATAGGATTTAAGGGATTTTAATAGAATTTCCAAGATTTAAAAGTTTTTGATTGTTTAATTTCAAGGGTCTTCACAATTTCTTAATAATGATTTTTTGATGCTCAAAATTCGCTCGACTCCCCCTGAGCTTGAAGATATAAATTCAAGATTTATGCAATGTATCTGTTAAAAATTAATAACTTTTGTTCCAACGAAAATGTTCATATGCTATTTACTCTAACAGCCGTATAACGCCATAAAGAAGATTTATTGTAAATTCCATAGAGAAATTTGAAGAATTAGCTGAATTATGGCGAGTTGAAGTAAAAAAGACTAAAAAAATTGTTTCCTAAAAAACGGGGTTTTCGGGCCTGCTTTGAAAACGGCAAAGGCTACAATTTTGTATTAACGGAAAAAAGTCCGCAATTAAATTTCCTATAAGAATATGTACTTTAAACATTTAAATTCAAAACTTGTTTGAAAAGTGCCCGCTGTTTAATGAGAAAAATTTATATAGGCATTTACAGAATCCAGCCCCTCAATTATCCTTCACAGTTTAGAAAAAGTACAGGAAATGGTCAGAAATGAAAATGAAATAAGGTTAAAAGTAAACTTAAGAAATTTTCAGTAATTCGGAAAAAATATAGAAAATTTTCGAAAAACGAGCAAGCTGCGAGGATGATCAGTTTATAGAATAAAGTCCTCTCGAAAAGTTTGCACGTTGACGCGCCGAAAATTGGCAATTTGCGTTTCTCTTCTTCCCTGGCATCCAGCGATCCTTTCACAGGCGTTTCTTTGAAGTTTAATCCGCTCCAGGATTGCGAGGACTTTCCCGCTTGCACTCGGAGTGGATATCCCTTTGGGATATCTCACGTCTCTCGAATATCAATTATAATTGTAAAACAACCCTAATCTAGAATCCTTTTGCAAGCTTCGCACAATTTGCTCTTGCACGTTCATCCTACACCGACTAATAAGTGAATCACTGTTATAAATATTCACCCCAGACCTGACTCAATGCACAGCGCCGGTAAAAGCAAACAAGAATGAGAGTATCAATTATTAAAGAATTTCGTATATACAAACAGCAAATCCATTATTGCACACTGTGTACTTTCTTTCCTCATATTCCAGTGAAATGCGAACTGAAACTCATACTGCAGTCAAGAGAAAATGTTCTCAATCACGAGATAAAATACGTGGTAGAAATGGTCTTAAGAGACAGAAAATGTGCCTTCATTACATAGCCAGGAATATATGTCTGAATATTCAATCACACAATGAAAAATTTAGTTACGTGAAAATGTAAAAGTCGCAGTATTGAACTAATGTTGCAAAGCATAAATTTCTAATACAGAGAAGTACTCTCTGAATTTTTAAAACATTCTTTTCTTGAAGTAAGGTTTTTGAGATTTTCACAGTGTATTATTACAAATAACTATATAGATGGGCCAGTAATCGTCAGGAATGTCAGGATCTGCAACTGGTCATTCGATTTTAATAATACGTAGTGAAATTATAGTACCATAAAAAAGACTTTTAAACCTCGAATGATTTTTTGAAATTTTCAAAATTACAGGACTGAGGCCATATTGAATTCTTATTGCCATATTGAATACTTTAAAAAATTCAAATTTTGCCTAAAAAGTTTTTGTTGAAAACCAGAATCTGGTCTCGAAGATATCATTTCAGTGAGACCGTGCGCTGCGTTGTCACTGTGGCGACTCGCGATAAATGCTGAAACTTTTTTTTTAACTTGCTGTCAAAATTTTTCCCATGTCTCGTATTGCTTGGATTTGATGGCAAGGGTGTGCGAAATAAAAAAAACCGTCTGATTATAATGATAATTATCATAAACAAATTCTATTAAAAAACACTGGACATTATGAATTATTTTCGGCATTAAAATTACTTGTAATCGACAAAAAAAGTTTGATCATAAAAATGAGTCGTCCGATATTATTAGTTAACTTTATAAACAATTTATATAAACAAATTCCCAATGACGACATTTTTAAAGTCAATATAAAATAATGTTTCTCTTAACTGTCTTTAAATTATATTTCTATAAAAGTTTAGTGTTGAAAATAAAATATTTGATTCTATTTGTTCAATTTATTAATAAATGGTCAACATAGAGAGTAGACATTTATCATTCTTGCAAGATGTATCGAAAATATGTTACTACACATTTTTCATCAAAATTTGTTGTGAATCGGTTGGATGGATTAGGCTGCAAAGACAGGTGAAAAATTAATTTCGTTTACAATCATTCAACAATAATGCATTTTTTATTCAAAAGAATGAGGTATATTTCTATAAAATCTGATAGAAAATAAAATATCGGTTAGGTTAAGCTACTCTTTCCATTGTCAATTGAAATTGAAATATCCAATCGAAATGTTAATTCAATAATATAGTACTATTTAACTGAATTGAAGAATAAATCAATTTAATTAATTTAATTAATTTGTAGCGAAAACTATTCAAAAAATTAATGTAATTTTTCATAATTAGAGAATCAGTAATCATTTTTTTCAATTGCAAAGAAACATGAAATCCCACCAAAAGTACCTGCGATGCAAAAAATTTGGCAAGTACAGCTATGTAAATTTTTGGTGTAAAAGTTGGTCAAGTAATTTGAGAAAAAATATTGATAATAATATACATAATTTTTAAATAACGTCATATTAGACGTTATAAAACTTGGCGGGATTGAATGCTATAAGAAAAATGATGTTAATAAAAAAATACTGGGTATGGGAGACTTATGGTATAATATAATCCCACCAAGTTGTATAATGTCTAATATGGCTTCTTAAAATTTATTTAAAAAATTCTGTAGGACACTTTATAAAAAAGTTTCATTATATCTTTTATTATGAATATTTTTTCTCAAATTACTAGGCCAACTTTTATTTCACAAACTCATACAGTTGTACTTGGCCGATTCTATGCATCGCAGATATTTTTAGTGAGATTTTCTATTTCTTGAAGTTATATTACAATGTTGATCAATCTAAAGAACGATATTGTTATCCTCGCCCTTTGGGTTGTTACTGTATCACTGAACTCTTGTTAAAATGTTGTACCAATCGGTTCGATAGATTAGGATGTAGAGGTGAGCGCAGGTCAAAAATTGGATCTGTTTATGGTTTTTTTTGGTTTGAATCTCACAGTTTCTAAGATATTATCGTAAAACCACACCGGAACTCATTTTTTAATGTTTGGTCATTTAGATTCTTGGTAGCTTTTTTGTACTTGGCAAAGATTCGCTACCGCGAATCTTGATAATTATTCTGTTCGCAATAATCTAAAGTTTTGGAAAAACCTAATTTTTTCGAAGAGAAGTAAGGTCTTTAGTAGTGAACAGCAATAAAAAGTTAGAAATAAAAAGACCAAAATTTTGGGCATGCTATAATTTTTTGAAATAGTAAAAAAATGTTTGATAAATTTATTTAATTGCACATTTAAAAAAAGCTGTACATGTTGAACTCGAAATGTCTTTAGTTTGAATCAGACAGAAATACAAAGATTGGTCTGATGCAGTTATCTATTCCATTCAAACTGAGGAAATTTCAAGTTCGAATTTTACAACTTAAAAAAAAGCGAAATTAACTAAGTTTAAAAAAAACATTCGTTTTTGAATATTTTCAAAAAACTTTAACCTGAAATTGTATTTTTTTTTCATTCTAATTTTTTATATTTGTGCAAAAGAAAAAACTTTAGTTACAAAAATTCGCCGTAATATTTTGGCCCATAAGGAAATCTCTGAATTTTCAAATTCAGAAACCAAACAGAAAATATAAACCGATTATTTCTTTCGGATGTTCGAAAATTGACATGCTTGTTATTGGCTAAAAAAATGGCTTTTAGATTAAAATTTTTTAGCACAGTATGACTGATGTTCTACAAAAAGAAAGGTTTCTACCTCTGTCAATTGAGGAGGAAACTCAAGTACTGTCAAACGGGGTAATTTCGGGCATTTCTAAATTGATAGTTCAATAGTATATTATGCGCCGAGGCGCATAATGAGGGTCTTTACGCGACGAGCGGCAATGGTCGCAGGCAGATCGAAGCCGAGGCGAGGTAAGTCCTGCGAGCATTGTAAGCGAGTCGCGTGAAGACTCGACTTGTGCGTATTGTTGCATATACTATTTTGTTTGACGACGGTGCATTAACAAGTTTTGTTGTGACAGCATACAGTATCGTAATGTTGTACATTACCATACAGCGGAGTGTAATGTGAAGAGTGATCTTCCGCTGTATCGTAATGCACAACATTACGATACTCTACGATTTCGCATAAAAACGCGTAAATGCACCGGAGTCACATAAATTACTTAAGATGGGTGGTTTCAACCAGAATCTAGAATCAGTTAAGGCTCGAACTGATTCCAGATTCTTGAAGAAGTTTTCAATAATTTATCCTATCATTTTAGGGAATTTAGAGATGTCCGAATTTACGTCACATGTCCGAAATTAACCCACTTGACGGTACTATACCATTAAGTCATTTCCTTTTCAGGGTAGGCGTGACACTACCCGATTTGTGTAGTGTTTCTAGGTGGATAGTATCTTGTAGTAAATAACCACAAGTATGGGCTCACCACACCCACGATGTGCCAACAGCACACAGTATTCTCGAATGGTCACCCATCCAAGTACTAACCGCGCCCAACGCTGCTTAACTTCAGTGATCTGACGAGAACTGGTTTTTTCAGCGTGGTATATAATTTAAATAAATCCATGTTTTATAAATTAAATAATATTGAAAAAAGAAAAATGTTTGAATCAAAGAATTAAAGGAAAGATCTCGTTTATTCACAGAATCCTCAAAGATTCCAAGAGTAACTCAATTTTACTAATTACATTCCCTTGGAAATGGACCGATCGCTCTCTCTCTCTCTCTCGATAGGTTAACAATCCAAGTTAATGTAGTCCTTTTTGCATGACTGGAAGCACATTCTGGTTCAAATGAAACACCAAAATAAGACCTGACTGAACACGAACTAAGACGGAGTTAATAGTTCGCGGTTTCAGTACGAAATGTACCCTATTTGAATTAAGATTATCTCAATCTATTCTCTATACTAGTATTTTTTATCAAGAATCTGGATATCTGAATGTAAATTCAGACTATCTGAAATAAGATTAGTTACATGTGTTAAGCCTCAAAAGCACATTTGATAGTTGTATACTGTCTACTTATAACGTAGAAATGATATTTCGTTCTATATATAATAAAATGAAGCTATAGTCTACTAGTAAGTCAATTCAGTACTCACAGATTGTAGATACAGAGAAAAGAGATTACAATCCAATTCAATTATCGATGTGCTTCGTGATGGGAGAGATTTTGGTATGAAAGGTATAAATGTCGAATTAAAGGATGTTCTCGAATGAGACCACAATTCCAGATCAATTTCAGAGCCTGCGAAGGGAGTTTAAGATTTGCACGAACATTGTGCATCGGTAAGTCGCAATCATTTCTTGGCAAATGGCTCGTCTTGAATCAAATGGCTTAGAGAGAATATCAGAACTTTTAATACAATGTGAAACTTTATTTTTTCTGTTTTTTATTTGTTTATTTAAAAAAAAGTTGATAATTTTTAGACATTAAATGAGATATCGAGTTGCATGTTTGGAACATTAAATAAAAGGCACGAAAGGAGGTTTATTTGGTCCTCAATGTTTATAAATACAACAAAATATGGCCTTGGTGGCCAACCATAAATTACGTAGTAGTTTTTTGGGGGGGAGGGGGAGGGGAAAAATTTTACGATATGTTACATAGGCGGGGGATAATTGATACTGGTATGTAATATTTTTAACAAATTAACCTTATACAAAATTTTAGTATAATGTTAAAGTTTAGTATTTACAATAAACGAATGTATAATTAGATTAGTATTTTGATTTTTTCCATCATTCTACCAACTTCCATCATTCGTCAACATGTTTTATCACAAATTTTTATAGTTTAAAATCATGAAATTTTGAACATCTTTTTTAAATTATTCTAATTGGCAATTGAAAACACTTCAATTTTAAACATGTATAAATCTAAATTCAATTCTGAATCTTCCAAATTGAAGAAATTTCAAATGTAAATCGTCAGAATTAAAGTATTTTTAAATAAAAAACTTAAAACTCGCATAATTTTTAATTGTAAGTTTTCAAGATTAGAAACTCTTCAATTTTAAAGATTTCCAATTGATATCTCTACAATATTGAAGAGTTATAATTGAAAATTCTTGAATTTTAAAAATATAGAATTGAAAATTATTCAATTTTCCAGATTTATGCTTTAAAGGTATGTAATGTTGAATGTTGTTTTCTTTAATAATTACATTTTGAAGATTTACAATTAAAACTTTTTAATTTTAACGATTTGCAATTTAAAATCTTCAATTTTTAAGCTTTACAATTGAATATTTATTAATTTTTAATGTTTATACTTTAAATCGATTATGTAATTTAAAGGTTTGTTCCGAATGTGTAGTTCAACTTTAAGATTTACAATAGAAAATTGTTCAATTTTTAAGATTTGCAATTTAAGAATCTTCAATATTTAATGTGTATAATAGAAAATAATGCAATTTTGAATGCTCTTTTTTAATGGTTCAATTTCGAAGATTTAAAATTAAAAATTTTTCAATTGTGAAGAATAAAAATGACAGCGTTGATTCATTTTTTTGAAATTCTTATAAAACATATGTATAGCATATGTTTCCTTGCATAAAAAAAAGAAATGGTAATTTAGGTGTTTCGGGTAGTAAGTAAGTAAAGTGTATTTTATGAGACATGGCTGAAAATATTTGAAGAAATTACGTAAAATAGACGAGAGCGGGGTCCAAAACTTTAGTCACGACTTGTTGCAATTGGTAACAAAGGTGTTACTCAATTTATGAATGGCCTCTTAAGAGTCAAAAATACTCAACTTTTTGGCAATAATCAAAATATATGTTCAGGAAAAAAATAAATGATGAACTTACTTCAGTTGAGGGTCTGATTTTAGTTTGTCGAGAACAGTAGTGTAAGGAATTCCAAGCACCCTGTCGATGATGTGGATCATTCCATTAGTGGCAGCAATGTTGGCTGTAATTATGGTAGCATTGACTCCACCACCTTCTACTGTCACTGTTTCGTTTCCAGAGGGATTCTGAACAACGTTGAAGTAAAGATTCTTTCTGTCTGCAGCTGTCTGGACCTATCATACAAAATTTAATTGTTGAAAATCAGTTACTTAATTCTATTATATACTCGATTTATTATTGTATACATCTTTAATTTTAGTGAAGTGCTATGTACAGTATACAATAGGAAACTTTAATTGGAAACTTGGTGATTATTTAAGAAGAAAAAACATGGCAAAAGAGTTGTTTAATGGAAAACTAGCAATTTATTTAATACATTTCAACCTGAT
Source organism: Andricus curvator (assembly GCA_932195095.1). Lineage (NCBI taxonomy): Eukaryota > Metazoa > Arthropoda > Insecta > Hymenoptera > Cynipidae > Andricus > Andricus curvator. The sequence goes on from CAKNYM010045370.1 coordinate 22,296, forward strand.
ACGATCGATGTTCAAATTATTTGAATTGTAAATCAATATTTTCAGAGTTTATCTAAATTAAATTATTTTTCAAAGATTACTCTGAATACCTATATTTTTCTATCAGGGTGCAATGTATATACTATTTAAATATTGTAATACAGAGATCCTTAATCTTGTAATGAAGAATATGCATATTAAGAGCAAATGGTATTCTATGACGTTATGCATAAATGATCGTGTTTCCATATATTTTTGTCCACTTTTTTTACTTTCAAACTAAATAAAATTCAACCCGGAAATTTTGAAAAATTAAATAAAATATAACAGATCACCGCTGTCTAGACCAATTGAATATATACACATTTTAAAAATAAAACTTATTTTTTAAAAGTTGTTCATACTCATCTTACAGAAGTCAATCAAGATCACAGTCCGTCCCCTTTTGTACTTAATCCCTTTTTCCCCTTAAATTTTGAAAAATTTCCTCAAATACCTAAAATTGAGAGTTTTGACACAATATTTTCCTTTACCTCCTTTTTACAAGGTTTCGATTTATTTGTATAGAGGTAACAGGCCAAACATGCAAAAATGCTTTAAAAACAGAGGAAATCATAAGATATTTCAAAAGAACAGTGGAACAAATTCTTTGAAATAAAATTAGTGCAGGTACTACAATAAAATTTAAATTAAAGCGCTCCAAATTCAGAATATTTTAAGTGAAAATATTGCATTTTAAACAAATTAGATGCATTTTTAACCAAATAGTTGAATTTTCCTCCCAAAAAGACGAATGTTTAACAAACAAAAATACGTTTTCAACCAAAAGGATGCATTCTATTCTAAAATGATTCATCTTCAATCAAAAAAATTAATTTTGAACAAAGTAGTCGAAATTTCAACCGCGTATTTGATTTTTCAACAATAAAAGAAAAATTCTCAATGAAAAATATAATAGTTATTATTTCAACCAAAAAATATAATAATTTTAAATCAAAAGTAATTTAATTCAACCAAAAAGACGAATTTTTTGACAAAATAGTTGATTTTTCGACCAAAAAAAGATTTTTCAGTCAAGAAAGAAATTTTTTTTTTCAAAAATTGTTGGATTTTCGGACCAAAAAGAGGACTTTTTTAAAAAAACAGTTCAAATTTCAAAATAAAAGATTATTTCCAACCAAATATTTGAATTTTCAAGCCAAAAAGATGAATTTTCTATAAAATTATTGTATCTTCAACCCAAAATAATTAATTTTCAACCAAAAAATTAATTTTTAATCGAATAGTTGAATTTTTCACGAAATTGGTTGAATTTTCAACAAAATAGTTGCATATTTTTATTGGGTTCTATTCATTCTGTTCTGAATTAAGTAAACAAACGTAAAATAAGTTAAAACGGAGGAAAAACTGTGAATCCTGCCATAAATAATAAATAACGCGTATTTTCGTGAATATTAATTTGTTTAATTTCTGATTTTTTACGGTATATATCTTTTATTAGCTGAAAAATAAAAAACGTTTTGAACATCTGAGAGCTTTCAAATAATAAGAATATATTAGAAATCAATTTTAACGTCTAAGGAAACAAGAAAGAAAATATATGTTTTTTCAAATATGTAGTTATTTTTGTGTTTTCAAATTATTTCTTTTTAGCTTAATTAGAATAGTGCTTTGAACAAAGCAGGGATCTGTACTGAAAATAATATACTTGAAAAAAATTGATGAGAATAAGGAATCAAAATCTATCTACTGATAAAAAAATACTAAAAAAAATTCAAATATGAGCATTTTTCAATTATGTTGTTTATATGTTTTTTTAATCTCTAGTCTTCTTGTTTCTGATGTATTTTTATCTGTACAAAGTGCTGAATCGGTGTGATCCCTGAAACTGCAATTAACCACACAGCGGTGGGCTGATATATATATTTTTTTAATTTAAAAAATGTATATACAGTTTAAAAATAAGAAGGATGAGAAAATACATTGAACGGCGATAGTCATGACTATCGTATAGAATACCATTTGCTCTGAAGAGAAGTGAAAGATAAAATTTATGATTTCAGAGAAACTAAACGTCAAATTGTAAAAAGTATATCATCAATTCTTGATTTGAGTTTTAAGAATCGTGCCGAGGAAATGTGTTCTTGTCTCGAAGAAATCGAATTCCCAGCTTTTATACAGACAGCATTGAGTGATTTTGGTGAGCCTTATAAACTTTTAGTATACTTGGGCATTCGTCTGCGTGGATCAGCGTCAGAGAGTGGATTAGCATGGCGTATGAAGCATGAAAGCGGCATGAAACATATCTTGACGATAAATTAGCATAGCTCAGGATGCATCGCTACGCTCAATGCAAATCAACCACCCGAGTCCTTTTCAGTTTTCCAGCCGGAATAAAATTGCCACTGTTTCAATGTTGGTCAGTATGCGAGAGGAGAACTTTGGAGCTTGTAAAAAAGCACCTGCCTTTCCTTTTTTCTCCGCCTTTATCCAATTCGTTCATCTCCTCACTGTAGCCGTCTATCAGATTTGCATAATTTTTTACCTTTTATAGAAAAAAATAGATATTTCCTTTCGCAGAGGGATTACGAATTTTTCTTTCACAAGTTTTTCCTTTTTCCAGTTTTTCTTTCTACGAATCCTGAAGTATGCATATAAATGCCATTGCGTTCAATGTTTATTTTCTCGACAAGCCTTAACAATTAATTACGATAAAAATTACAAATTTTTCATATGTCAACGAATCCGTAGTGGATGAACTTGCAGCTTGTTTGAATTGAGAAATAATCTGCCCTTCAATAAAAGTGCATTATTAATTTGCGATTGGATTATCCGACAGATTTCCTCGTGTATGCGCTAACATAGATTTGTTAATTACAATCAGTTAGGAAATTAATACAGTTAATACCTATGTTTTCCGATAGTCAATATTGAGTAACAAGTAACAATATTGAACGTGCTTTCTCCCCTCTGGAATGATGAAGATTGTAATTAGTTTAAACAAATCATTCGATGCAAGTTTCAACCTGTTCAGTTCTAATCAATGATTTGAAGTTCCAAAGTCAATACAAACAATCAAATTATTTTTCACCTGAAACTGATGATATTTCTAGACTAATTTAGAACATCGCAAATGTCAATGATATTATATCAAATGATATTATGGAAATTATAAATACGAAAGTGTTTCATTTAAAGTTAAGAAACGCATATAATAATAATTATTATTATTATCATTATTTTGAGAGTGAAGGCTGACTAAAAGCTGATAAATATACCCTCATCTGGTATGACGGCCCCCATCAAAGTAGAACAGAGCCAAGCGCTGCTTAACTTGGATGATCCAACGTGAAGACTTAAACAATTTAATGTATCCAAGCGGATACCCTATATAGAGCGATAATTCCTTGGATAAGCTGAAATTTCACTACTCTCTTGTTTCATTTCAAAGGAATATCATACTTGAAATGCATAATTAAGAAGTATTTCAAATTTTGTAAGTTGTCAAATTTTTCAAATCATGCTATATAAAGATAGCAAATTTGAAAAAGATTTCAATTTAAAACTTTAAAATGATTTCAAATCAGCTTTTGACTCAGTAAATATAAAAGTGCTACGGCAGGCAATGAAAGAGAGGGGAATGGAGGAAAGGTTGGTGGAGAGGATAAAGGAAATGTTTACAGAAACCAGGATTAGGGTGAAGATAGGAAAGAAGGTCCTAAGGTCCTAAGAAGGTCCGCTACTTTGCAATATGCAGCTGGCAGACTTAGAGGAGAAGTTAAAGGAGAAAGGGAAAGGGGGAATGGTTTTGGGTAATAGCATACTATACTCTCTAGCATACGCGGACGACGTAGTTTTGTTAGCAGATGATGAGAAGGGGATGAACTTAATAATGAGAATTTTCGAAGAGTATGTGGGAGCAAAAGACTTGACGGTATACGTGGAGAAGACCAAGGTGATGTGCTACAGAAGAAGAAAGACCAAAATAGATCACGTTTGGAAGATGAACGGACAAACAGTGGAAATTGTGGAGGAGTTCTGTTACCTAGATTTTTGGTTTGAGGCAGGAGGAGAAAAAACGCAGTGCAGGTGAGGAAAAGAATCGAATGTGCGAGTAACGTAATGGGCCATATGTATGGGGTACAGGAAAGCGAAGGTTTAACGACGATTGGAGGATGAGGGTTTGGCTGTTTTATGCGTTGGTTTGGGCGGTGTTATGTTATGGAGTGGAGGTCTGGGGATGGAAGGAACACAGGAAAGTGGAAAGCATGCATGAGAGATTTCTGAGATGGGTAATGGGGGTTTTGGAGTTACCCAGGATACATGTTAAGGGAAGAATTAGGAAGGAAAAAAATGGTAACTACACAAATTAAGAGAGCCTGGATGTTTGAAGAGAAGCTAAAAAGGGGAGAGGGGAGAAGAATAGCACAAGTATGCTTGGGCGAGATTCGGAACAAGGAAACGAGAGGCAATTTGGGAAATTCGGATTGGAAGGAAGAAAGGAAAAAAATGAGGCGGGTTTGTAATATACGAGAAGGGGTACTGGAGTGGCAGGACGTAGAGTTAGAGTTATTAGTAAGACAAGGAGAAGAGAGATGGAGACAGATTATGGACCTGAGGGACAATAGATGGTCTAAGGTTTGATGGAACCATAATATTTGCAAAAAATAAAAAAGGAAGATAAATGGAGTAGGGTGGTACGGTTTAGGAAGGGAGAAGGAGTTAGAGCTTGCAGATATTGGATGGAGGAAGAGGAAAACCTGCGTAGAGTATGTGGATACGAAATGGAGTCATGGGCACATGTATTAGAGAGGTGTAAAAGAAAGGAAGAGCGACAGTTGAGTGTGGATGAATGTGTAAGATGGATTTTGGATCGTAATGGACAGGGAGTGACGTGGATGAAGGAAATGGAAGAACTAAGGGAAAGCAAGGTAACAGGGCACAGCCAAACGGTTAATCCTAATAAAGAAAATAACTAGCAAAATGTTGAATTTGGAAATCGTGGAAAATGTACTTTATGGTAAGAGGAAACGGAAGCCCTGAAAGATCGCTCATTTTTAGAATTTTAAGAATGACAAGTATTAATAATATTGTTATTTTAAGTAAGATATCTTCAATTGAGATAGATTAAGGATGGAATGTAAACATATATGTACAGGGAGCGGAGGCCCTAAAACCCGTAAAAGGGAGAGATTAAATATATACATACAAACATACATACTTAAAATGCATAATTGAGATGTATTTCAAATTTGGTAAATTGTCAAATTTTTCAAATCATGCTATATAAAGATAGCAAATTAAAAAAAAAATTCAATTTAAAACTTTATAATGATCTTTTCCTAAACATTTCGTACTGAAAATATACTGAACAAATCTGGGAATTCGAAAAAAATTTAAAAAAAAATGGTATACTAATTTATTTTTAAACGCATTTCAATTGGAACCATCGCCTGAAATTTTAAAAGTGTTAGATTTTGGAAAGGATACTAATTTAACATGATTTTAAATAATTAAAACTAACATTATTTTATTTGAACGGTCGATTGGAAATATATTGTGATTATTTAAGAAGAAAATATATCGTTTTCCTAGATGAAATTATTTTAAAAATTAATAAAGATGACACAGTATTAGAAATATCTTTTTGCAAATATTACTTCTAATATTCCTAGAAATCGTTCCGATATTAAAGTGTTCCAACGGCGATACCACTCTGGAAACACCAGTTCTCGTACGATCACTGAAGTTAAGCATTGTTGGGCGCGGTTAGTACTTGGATGGGTGACCATCCAGGAATACTGCGTTACTGTTGGCCCGTCGTGGGTGTGGTGGGCCCACATTGGTAGTAAATATCCACCTAGAAACACTACCCGAATCGGGTAGTGAGGCAATGAACTTTCGAGTTCAAACTGCTAATCAATTTTTTTTATTTATTTATTTATTTTTTTTTTATTAAAGTGTTCCGCTTTGCTTTAAATTTTTACATTTTTGAATTTAAAATTTTATCAATTTGTAAACACAGCTAAAAAACATTTAAATTAATTCCAAAAATGAAATATAAATTCACTTTCAAAGTCAGACTATCAAGCTGTCAAAAGCATTTTCATTTGTCATCGAAATTGAATGGTAATTGTAACTTAGCATTCAATAAGGTCCTGACCCACAGTTTAAAAATTTTACAGAAGAGAGAAAAAACGTCCGCAAAAATCGAATTTTTAATTTTTTTTTAAATCGAGAAAGTATTTTCGAGATACATCTATCTCAAAAATAGATTCTCAATTTTTTATTAATTACAAGTTCGATTTTTGCGGACATTTTTGTCTCTCCTGTAAAATTGTGAATTGATTGGAAATCAATTGTGGTTTGATTTAAAAATTTTATTAGTTGCTAAACTGATATAGGGGAAGTTTCCAGTTTTATGTGAGGCAGTAATTTTGAAGTATTTTGAAATATTAAAATATAAAATTCTCTATACTAGCAAACTTTTTTATTAGGATTTTTGCAAAATTAATTATATGATAGATTGTTTGTATAATCGATTATATTATTATAATAAATAATGTTGTCACATTAAAAAAATTCAATTTTGATATTTTTAAATGTAAGAGCTTTGAAATGATAAATTTCACAAGCGTTTTAATTGATAAAGAAATTTTGCTTTGAAACTTTTGAAAGGAGTAGCTTTCTCGAAACTATTATAATTTTTAGGTGGAGAGAACCTAAGAAAGTGAATACCATAGCATTTAACTTATTTGTTAAATGAAAGGACAATTATAGACTTCAATTTTCATAAATCAATAATTCGCAGACATCATAAACTGTATAGGAAGGTATAGGCAGAATGCAAAGAGGAGAAATTTTTACGACAGATTTGTAAAGCACGATAAATTCCATAGAGCAGAGATACGGGTTGAAATTCGCAAACAATGTTGCGAATCGAACAAACTGCTCCGAATACATTTGAAAACTGGACGTAACAAAATTTATTGGTTCCATAGCGGTGCATTACGATCCTGATGGCAAATATATTAGCAAAACGAGGATAATTGAGAAATTATGCAAAATTATTTGAGCATGATTTATTTCACACAACACTCTGTATCCAGAGAAAACATCAAACTGCATCAAATTCTATACGTTTAGGAAAAATGCAATCAAAATCTATCAAGAAGTGGAATTCAAACAAAATTCTATAAGCACATTTCATAGAAATCCTATACAATTGTGTCAAACAAACTTCACAAATCAAATTCTATCTGCAGATTTTTTAAGAATCCTATCGAATTAATTCAAATAAATGTTATAATTCAAAATTTATCAGCAAATTTGATAGACCTTTCTATCGAATTCTATCCATCTAGAAATCTTATACTTTTCTATCATCATATTTTCATTAAAATTCTATCAAATGTTATCAGTACAAGACGCGTATAAAATTCTATGTTTCTAAGGTAATGAATCTAAGATAATTCTATCAAAATCTATCTGTAGAGAAAACGTATACATTTTTATCAACAGTTTCTCATTAAAACTCTATAAAATCTTATCTGGTATTTCGGATAATTCTTATCCTTTGCGTAATCGATTACTTTCCTATCAACAGTCTCTCACTGAAACTCTTATCAAATCTTATCGGCACAAGACTTGTACCAAATGTTATGTATCCGAATCATGGATATTTCTATCAAATTCTATCTGTTGAAAAATCGTATACCTTTCTATCAACAGTTTCTCACTGAACTCTATCAAATCTTACCCTCGAAGAACTTGTGTCAAATCCTATCTTACAAAGTTTCGGAAATTTATATCAAATTCTATCAAATCTTATTGGCATGAGACTTGTATCAAATCCTATATCCCTGAGCTAGAAAAAACGATTTTTACCAATATGTATGTCTGTCTGTAGTCTGAAGTCTGACAGTAGTCTATCTGTCTGTAGGCACGATCACTTTCGAAAAAATGATCAGACTTGATTGAGCTTTGGCACATTCTTTTAAGCCCTACAAGAAAAGGACAAGTTCGTTAGCCAGCTATTTTTTTAAAAATTCAAAAAGTTAGAGCATTTTCAAAATTTTTGAAACCATTCTTTTTCAAAATTGAAAAATTCTATGTACGGCAATTTGTAGTACTCAAAAATCTGAAGAATTTACCTGTACTACTTTTTCGATCAAAAGAAAAATAGAAGAGTTATATAGCATTTCCAAAATCCAATAAAAAAAATCTGCCCGCTTGGCGGGCACATTCTCATCGCGCGGCTCACCACTCTCTGAAGTTTGAGCGCGCCTGGGGCGCGCAGTTGTATCTCGCGCTTCGCGCTCGATAATATATTTACCTCGCGCTTCGCGCTCGCTGAAATATGTACCTCGCACTACGCGCTCGGGTACTTTTTGCCTCGCGCTTCGCGCTCGGCTTTTTTCGGTTTTCGCACACCGTGCTCGGCTTAGATAAAACGAAGATTTAAGAATTTTATTTACTCAAGGCTCTATCGTCCTTAAGGAACACATTCTCATTACAATACCCACACACTTTTTTTAAGTCCAAAGAAAAACGCTTAATGGCTTAAGAAACAGTTTTGGTTTAACTTACTGAAAATGCTACCAAAAAATCGAAAATTCCGTTTCTGGTCAAACAGTGTTTGTTTTATTCATAGAAAACTATATTTAAATTTTTCCACATAAAACCAATACCTTCTCATTAGGATGAGAATGTAAAAATTTTATTTTTTGTTTATTTTGTAATGTCATTTTTCACGATTAAAACAAAAACTACGCGTCCTATTAAAAAAATAATTAACAACAAATTTGTAGATCTTTCTTGGATGGATAATTTTTGTCGAATCATCTTTTTTGGTATCATGCATAGTCTGAAAACAAAATGGAATTTTTTATTTTATCTTTATATGTTTCATGGGGTCAAAGTTTGAATTTTGAAAATGCTTGACAGACTAAAGACTACATACAGACCTTCGTAAAAATAGTTTTTTCTAGCTCAGGGGGTCTCCAAACGTGGAGATTTTATGAAAACCGACTAAGTCAAATTTTACATAAAACCATTAGGATGAGAATGTAAAAATAAAATCAACATTGGAAGCCAAACAAACGTATGATATGGAAAAAAGGCATGAAAAGAAAAACGCCACTTTTTGAAAGCCCCTACAAGATTATCATAACAACTTCTTGATTTTTTTTTAAATCGAAAATTCAAATTTTGACCACATAAAACATAATTAAAAAAATAAAAATTCCATTTTGCTGTCAAACTATGCAAGATACGAAAAAAGATGATTTGAAAAAAATTATACATCCAAGAAAGATCTACAAATTTGTTCTTAATTATTTTTTTTTATAGGACGCGTAGTTTTTGTTTTAATCATGAAAAATGATATCACAAAATAAACAAAAAATCACATTTTTACATTTTCATCCTAATGAGAAGGTATTTGTTTTATGTAAAATTTGACATAGTCGGTTCTCATCAAATCTCCACGTTTGGAGACCCCCTGAGTCAGAAAAAACGATTTTTACGAAGTTATCTGTCTGTCTGTCTGTAGTCTGTCTGTAGTCTGTAGGCACGATAACTTTCGAAAGACTGATCAGATTGGATTGAGCTTGACGTAAGAAGAAAGAACAAGTTCGTTAACCAGCCATTTTTGACTAATGGTTCTGGTTTTATCCATCGAAGATGTTTTAAAAAAATAAAAAATTCCATTTTCCACCAAAACTATACGAGATATGAAAAAATGTTGGAGAGTAAAATTGTTCATATCAAAAAGATGAACAAATTTTGTTGAAACCATTTTTTGATAAGTTACATATTTTCGTTTTAATCGTGAAAAATGCTATTAAAAATAAAAAATTCCATTTTTCGGCAAAACTATACAAGATATGAAAAAAATGTTCATTAGCAAAAATGTTCATATTAAAAAGATGATCAAATTTTGTTGATAATATTTTTTGATAAGTTACATTTTTTCGTTTTATTCGTGAAAAATGCAATTAAAAATAAAAAATTCCATTTTTCGGCAAAACTATACAAGATAAAGAAAATCTTCATACGCAAAATTGTTCATATTAAAAAGATGAACAAATGTTGTTGATACTATTTTTTGATAAGTTACATATTTTTCGTTTTATATGTTAAAAATACTATTAAAAATAAAAAACTCCATTTTTCGGAAAAACTATACAAGATAAGAAAAAAATGTTCATAAGCGAAATTGTTCATATTAAAAAAATTAACAAATTCTGTTCATACTATTTTTAAAATATAGTTGTCCATGAATAAAACAAACACTGTTTGACCAGAAATGGAATTTTCGATTGTTTGGTAGCATTTTCAGTAAGGTGAACGAAAACTTGTTCTTAAGCAATTAGGCGTTTTTCTTTGGACTTTAAAAAAGTGTGCAGGTATTTCAATAAGAATGTGTTCCTTAAGGCCAATAGAGCCTTGAGTAAATAAAATTCCTTTTTAATCTAAAAACCGAAAAATGCCGAGCGCGTAGCGCGAGGCACATACATTAGAGAGCGCAAAGCGCGAGGTAAATATATTATCGAGCGCGAAGCGCGAGATACAACAACCGCGCGCCCCAGACACGCTTAAACTTGCGAGCCGCCCGCGAAGCGCGCGATGATAATTTTTCCGCGGGGCGGGCAGATTTTTTTAGAATGAAAACCTCCTACAATATTCATTCCCGTAATTTCAAATATTTTGCAGCCTGGAATTATCAGCAGGATTATTTTTCCAGAACGTTGCATGTAAATTACTTTATCCAGAGATTAAAAGATGAACAATGTTTCGCAGAGGATAAAAATTGAAGAATGAAATTTCAGCCGCGCCTTTAGAGTCAGCGAGCGTGGTATAAAAATTGTAACGGCTTTTCATCAAGTGAAATTGGGGAAAAGAATAACCAGGGAGTGAATGGGTTTTGTTCAAGTTCTTCGACATCCAAGCACCTCATTTGTGCACATCCGTAGACTCATTATCATCCAATCAACGTGGCAAGAGCCCGTGAGACGATAAAAAAGCGAGCTTTCGTTTAATTTTCCACCTTCCAGGCCAATTCTCTGGTAAGTGGTTCCCAAGTTTCTTTTCGGGCTCTTTTTTCTTTTTCTTTAAATTACTCGTCCTAGCTTGATTCTTGTTTAACTTCCTCCTACCATCCGATGACAAACTTTCTTCCAAGTTCGCGTCAGCATTATTTAATGTCAGAAAACCCTCTGGTTGCTTCGATGCTTCTGACAGTCTGTAACCAATTCTACAAAGTTACACTCTTTGTTCAAGAACTTGCTTCTTTTTCTTCTAAAGCTTTTGTACTCAGTGTGGAATCTATACTTTATACATTTTTCTTAGTTCAGTGCTCGGCATGTTATCATTCGAAAGTAACGCGACAACTATTGTATCGTTCTTTCATACAAAATTTGTAATACTTTCACGTTTTTACATAAGCAGCATCCATTATTAGCAAAAAATATTAGGGTGGTCGCGAAACTTAATTTTAAAAATTCCCTGACCTTTCCTTGACTAAAATTTTCATTTTCTCCGACCATTAATATTTAAAGAGCAAATTTCTAATCTTGTAACATTTTAAATTTATTATTCTCAGTGCTGCCACAGCCTAATTTACTTAAAAAAGTGACCTATTTAAACCGAAGAACTGACTAATTTCTAACCCAAAAAGTGACTGAAAGTGACTAACGTTAATTAACATTAATAATATGACTAATGTTCTTTTGAATTGAAAAGAATTCAAAACAATTCGATTCGTAAGACTTCAAAACAATTCAAGTTAAATTGAAAAGAATTTAAATGAATTGAAAAAATCCAAAAAATTCCATTGATTTCAGTAAAATTGGAATGAATTTATACAAATTTAACGCAAATGAGCAGAATTCAGTGAAATGAATAAAAAATCAAGGTATACATATAAAAAAAATTGAAGTCGAATTGAATTCAGTCAGCTTGAAATAAATTTAGAAAAATTCAAGGGAGTCTTAGGAAATGCCTAAGAATTCAAGGAGAGTTTATATAAATCTTCTAAAATTTCTAGAAACTTTTTAAAGTTCTTGAAAAATCCTTGGATTTTTTTAAAATATCCAAAAATCTTTAAATCTTTTGAAGGTCCTTTCAAATTATTGAAATCTATTAAAAATTCAGTAGCGTTACAGAAATTCCCTGACTGTTGGACATTTTTTTTCAAAATCCCTGACTTTTTCCTGATTTTCCCTGGCCAATAAAATTAACTGGCTATTTACTCTACGCTCACCGAATTTCGGTAAACATATAGCTTTTTCCTTCACCTATAATTCGGTACGGTTATTCCGATATAACAATTAAAAAAGATACAACGCATTAACTTTTATAATTATACTGACTTGGTTTGAACATCCAACAGTGTTTCACAGTAACGCGTTGTCAGAAAAGTTACTTTTTTTTAGTAACTGTAACGGCCATGCGTTACTTTTATAAAAAAGTAACGGTAACGGTAATGTAAAGTAACACACGTTACCGATCGTTACTTTATAAAAATTTTAAATACGTTTAGTATCACAATAAATATTTCAATGTCAAGAAAACCAATCAGATGATGATTTTCTCTCCATTAAAATGCGCCAGATGGTTGTGGAACAAATTTTAAATAGTAAGGTTGGTAGTTCTGAAGCTCGAAATGAAATTTTTTCAAATAAATGTGCTTTCCGCGCCGCGCCGGTTGTTAGTCTCACATGGACGCGAGTACGCAATACCGGTGTTTTCATAACAGTGATTCAAAATCTAGTTTTATCCGATAGAAAAAATGAGTGATCACGAGGTGGCTATCGACAATGATCACGAAATTCAAGATTCTTGCAATTCACCGAAAGTCAAGAAAAAGAAAACTGACGAAATAGATACAGATTCTACTCACGATACTCCAGACTTTAGTGACAAGGTTCCCTAATATGATTCCCTATTAGGGAATATAGAATAGTTTATAGTTATAGAATAGTTCCCTAATAATTCCCGGAACGTGTAAAATGCCCGCCGCTTCGGAACGTTCCAGTGGTGAACCTGAGGGGAATTTGTTTCTTATTGTTATTTTTAACAACAATTATCTCGTAAACTGTAAGAGATAGATAAAAATGGATGTTACTTTCCAGTTTTGATTACCGCATTTACTACACTATAATATATCCATATTATAAACTGACATCGATTTTGAACTATCACTTACGGTTTTCCTGATATTTATTGATAATAATAACAATAATGGTAATTTCTGTTTGGAGCTTATAGACAAATTCAGTATTTTTAAATTATTTTACCTAACTGTAAATATAATTTTCAGTTTTATTAAAATTTTCAGTTTTGAATCAAATGTACCAAATTCTTTAGATTTTTTTGGACATTTAAGTAATGTGTTAAAAATTTAATTAAAAAAAAGTAACGGCAAGGTAACGCTTTGCTTTTTAAAAAAAAGTAACGGTCACGTGTCAAACACTGACAGCCAATTAATCAATATTTCACGTCGATCGGTAAATTTATTAGTTACATCATATCCCATGAAGTGGTAACTATGGCCATAAATTGGTAACTCAAACTAGCGCGTTAGTCAATAACTAAAACTAATATATATTGTTTCCAAACGATAAATTTGGGATCCTTTTAATTTGCGTCAATTTCGAACTAGTTATTTCTCTTCAATCATAAATCAAAAAATTCATTTCATTTAAAATTTCAGAAAGCATAGAGAGTTTCACAGAGAAAGAAGAACAGTGATTCTGATGTATAGTGCTCGCATGCGAATAATAACCAGTGCAGCACAGAGATTAGAACAACATTAAAAATAAAAAATCGCTTATAAACCTCATTTTAATCCTAAGAGAAAATGTATATACAAATAAAATGCACAATTTTATTAGATATTTTCTATTAAAAATTATTATGAAGGAAAATTTTAATAATTCATTAATATCTGTATAGGAAGTTAAGATGAGGTTCTAGGCTATTACAGAAACACCTAGCAAATCAATCCACATGTGTTAGTCACACAACCAAAAGTTTCTAAAAATATTTAATTACCCCAAGTAATGATCCCTTTTTGTACCATTGCACCTTTGAAAAATAAAAGAAGCAAATTTTTCATATGAAATTTAAGTAACTGTTCATAGTTCTTCAACTCCTGCATCCACAGTGTTTCATTAAAAAAAAAATTGTGCCATGTCTTCTCATAATAAAATTATCTGTATTTCTTTAACCTTTTTCGTTATAACTAGAATTTCCAGATCCAACATTATATTTCTATAAAGCTGAATATAATTCGTTGCAAGGCTACTTTTAAGCAATTAAAAATAAGCGACTGCATTAAATTTTTAAATTTAATTTGATTTAGAATTAGTTTACTATATATGAATGTGAAAGATAAATATGAATATGCAAATATAAGCACAAATTGTAAGAATATGAAACCAAAAATAATACACGTATTTATTTGAGCTACGATTTTTTTTATTTCTTATGAAGATGAAATAAGAAAGGGTTAACACAAAACAACCAATCCCATAGCAAAACTTCTTGAAACAATCCATGGACACAAAAAGCATTAAAATTGATAGCTTATTAGAGTATAATAATGATAAGAATGAAATCAGCATTTCTGTGTATGCTTTTAACAATGTCACAATCACATTAAATCCATATATTAGTACAAAAATATTGGTATTGATATATTATCAGACACACAAAATGTTAAACCGAAGACTGCTTCATAAGAGTTCATCATATCCGAAGGAAATTCAGAGGAATCTATATTTTAATTTACTGTGTCTATTTTTATCAAAGGAGTGAAGAATAAGGTGCTATGAAGGTATGCGAGTAGCATCCGAATTATTTTCGTTATTTTCGCTGCAAAAGTGAAGTTTTGAATTTTGCAGTACCTTTATTTATCGTTAGCTTCTTCTGCTAAGTTTATTGTGTTTACCATGTTCACTAAACTTTAAATAAATAATTTTTAAAAATCAAAAATCATCTAAAGATCGCAGATGATAACTGCCAATTCACGTAAAATATTCTTGTAAAGCAGGATTGAATTTATTTGTTAAAAAGACTTACTTGTCGACCACTTTTTTGTTTGATGACATCCAAAGGCAATGGCTCATGAACCAAGTGCAAGTTCAGAATTTCTTCAACACGCTGTCTGTCCTCCATGATTCGCTTAACTTCTGGAACCTCCCAGGCTGCATTGCTAGGTGCGAATAGGGTAATATTCCTTTTGCTATTGATGGATCTCATGAAGTTGTCTCCATGCCTTCGAATAGCGTCGTAGAATTTGTAAAGTGGACCGTCTTCTTTTTCCTAAGGGAAGAGACAAATCGGATGATTATTCGTGTCTTGGATGTTCGCTGGTAGAGCTACGAGGTACTTTATATTCGAAAAACTAAGACGTGAAGGATAAGGAAAGAGAGGAAGAACGACGAGATAAGAAGAGTCGATTAGAATCGCAAAGCGAAATCGGTAAAGTAAGTTAAGACATATTAACATTTTACAAATAGTTTGTAAATTGAGACACTTGAAAACATCAAAAGGTCAGACATTGTAAGAATCTTTGTTCTATTTCAACTCTTCAATTTTAATGTACACGATTTTAAAATTTAAACATCTAGTAAATAAAAGCAACAACAAAGAACAATAATCAAAATAGCTTAAATATTCTTTAGATGGCCCTTTTTCAAATCACATAACTGTGACGACCGATCCTCTTCCATTGTGACAAAAATTATTTTCTGTATCTGCCTTTGAATCATATTTTTGATGTATTAGTACTTTTCTGTGACCAGAAACAATGCAATTTAAGGGCATGTACCAGTGTGTCACATGACCAATTACATAGTTTATATTCCGCGACTTAATAACTTGAAAATGTAAATATTGCGTTGAAATTTTGGGAAATGTTTCAAAATATATAAGGGCACGTCTGTATGGCTCATTTGAGTTTTTATTTTGTTTGAATAGTGTTATTTTATTAATTTTTAGTTTGGAATGTAACCGAAAATAGGGCTTTAGAGCTATAGCTGAAATAGAATTAACAAAATTGCATTATTTAAATAAAATAAAGACTCAAGTGGGCCAGACAGGCGTGCCCTTATATATTCTGAACCATTTCCAAAAAATTCAGCACAATATATTCATTTTTCTAATTATAAAGCCGCCGAATATAATAACATAATAACTGGTCACGTGATAGACTTTCACGTGCCCTTAATTTATAGTACAATTTTGTTATACCTTTTGCAATGTTATGAAGGAAAAAGGTTTAATTTGTTATTATCAAAATAAGCGATTTTTAAAACTGAAGAAACATAGCTAGGTACACTAACCATCGAGACCGACGCTTCTGTAACCAATATTCCTTGGAAGCTAACATTTTTTATTTTTATCAAAATCAAAGGGGGTTTAGGGTCAGAAATCAGGGCGATAAAATAAAAATACAACTAAATGTAAATAAAATATCCATTTTACATGTAGAATTTGCATGCAAATAAATTTATAATACCCTGAACATAGATTTCTATATATTTATGATCAAATAAATGAAAACATCAACCAGATGTATTTTTCTTACTTCTTGAGTGTAAATTTTGTAACGAAGTATACAATGCTCTTCTCCCTGATAGTCTGATAATTTTTAGTTCCATATAATCTGGAGGGATCTAATATTAAAAATAGAAATGAAATCTTTTGCTCTTTGAAACATAAAATGTTTAACTTGAAAGGATGTCTCGTAAATAAGTATCTCTAAAAATCCACATCTCGGAGTATACGAAGCATAAAAAGAGAAATCTGTATTTCACTTGAAACTGTTCGTAGAAGTTTTCATTAGGGAAGAGAAGTAACTAATTAACTGAGAATTAAAATAATCTATGGATAGCGAGAAGACATTTTTGCGACTTTGTAAATTATGAGAATTTGACAGAGAGAAGATCCCTTCATTAATGTTCCCGTAAACAGGAGTTTTCCGTAAGAGAAAATAAAGTGCAGCGATGAAATGAAATCATTAAAAAATGCTCCCCGCGAGCAAGACTCATATCACTTTAATTTTTCGTACTCGTTAGCTTCTTTCTCGCCCTCTTGCCTCCCTCTCTTTCTCTCGTTAATCTTTTCAGGTAGTAGTCGGAAGCCGGAAAGTAATACTGAGTACAGGATAGATTAATCGTCGGACACGTTACTTGAAAAAGAAGAAATTAGAATAATAACAAGATAAACGAAAATGGAGGAGAGAGTCTACGAAAACGAGAAAAGGAATACACTGGCTTTATTATTTATTTTGTTTGTTTTGCGTTGCTCATTTATTAACGTCCCGAGTCAACAACGGTCGAGTTTAATTTCGCAAAAATTAAATTCAGACTTATAATGTGGGAAATTAAAAATGAAGAGCATATTTTTAAAGCATAAAAAACAAAAATTTTTGAAATAAGAGAAAGGAAACTATTGTAAAATCAATTATTTATTGAACTTTTGAATATTTTCGAGTATTTTCATTTTAGTAATTGAATTTGAACTTAATATCAAAATCTGATTCAATAGCGACAATTTTCAATTGAATAATTGCTTCTAATTTTGAAAAGGACGAACTATTTATATATTTTCTATTGTTTTAGTTATATATATATAGTTATATAGCAACGTATTAGAATTAAATTTTCTGTAAGCTAAGCAATACCAATAGCAAAATATATAAATATATTTCACTTTAGCGAGGAAAAACTTGTTAATAGAGTTTCCATAATTCAATCTTTAAAACTTTTTGTCGGTACCGGCAGAGAATTTTAATGCCGGTTACTGGCAGTCTATTCACTCCGAAAATAATAATGAGGTCTTTAAAATTCTCTCATTCAAGAGATTCTCGTTCCAGTTTTGTCCAGTTTGTTAAATAAATACTCCCCCAAAAAAAATATCTTGAAGAAGATCTGACCTGCAATTAAATTATTGGGATTTCCCTTAAAATTAAATTGAGTTTGTTGGTAAATTGTAGTGTTAAATATTCTGTAATATATATATATATATATATATATATATATATTTTTAATAAGGATATCCACATAGTGCAACGCGTTTCAGAATTCTTCATATAGTTCATATAGTTCGGAGAATAAAAATCAGTAAACTTATTGTTTTCAAACACAAATTTAGAAAAATTTAGAAAAATTGAGTGAACCGTTTTGCTCTATGAGTGTGTGAGTTGTTTTTTGTTGTTTTTTTTCTTTTTTTATAAAGTACTTACGATGCCCTACACGACATGCAGAGTCCAATAGAGACATGCAAAGCACCACAAAATAACATATAGAGTCAATAAAAGTACACAGTAAGTAAACACATTTACACATTAATTGCACAAAAAGGTCGATAAGGATCACGCAAGGAAAAATTCACGAAACCAAAGAAACATCTGTTTCTTCAAAACACCTAAATTATTACACAAGAATTTTTATAAGAAGTAAACAAATTTATTACGAAGATTAAAAACATTGTTCTTTCAATATTATTTTTGAAATCGCATAATTGTCAATTATGGCACACTCTGATTTTGATGAACATTTTTTTCTGCATTCTTTTAGGAAATATATAAATATGTGCCATTGAATTTCCAAAAAGAGAAAAATGGGTTAGCCTTTGAGACATTTTTGAAAATTTCGTCATTTTCCTAATGCAATCTTCAGAATTTAGACCATTTATCCGGATTTACTTGTTTATGAATCAAAAAATAAATATTAAAAGCATGAAGTTTCCAAATGATGAAATTTTCAAACAGAATTCTTGAAAACGGAAAATTCTTTTAAAAAATCTTTTGATAAAAAAAAGACGTTTTTTCATAATCAAAGGATCTCGGGTATCACGATAATATTTTAAAAAATCTACCCGCTGTGCGGGCAGATTCGCTCGCAAGTTTAAACGCGCCTAGGGCGCGCGACTGTTGGTTCTTCCGCTTCTCGCTCGATAATATATTTATCGCGCGCTTCGCGCTCGATAATGTATTTACCTCGCGCTACGCGCTCGGTCATTGTATTTCCCCCAGATTTGAGCACAGACCTTTTAAAATTAAAGGTCAAAGTATCGACAACTGAAAAATGTATAAATTCAATAAAATTATATTATTACAATTCATAATACGCATTGGCATTGAAACATACGTATTTTAATTGTCTTGTTTTTATAATTAAACAAAAGTGCGCATCTTATGAGAAAAAAAATCTTGTTATTCAACATTTTATTGCATTTCGTGTCGTGTTTCCATAAATTTTATTTGTTTATTTTCAATGTTATTTTTTACGATTTAAACTATAAAAAGACGCATCCTAGCGTAAAGTAGTTTTAAGCAAATTTGTAGATATAATTTAGGCGAAAAATTTTGTTAAATAAAATGTTATTGTAGATTGTGTCTTTTTTCAAAAAAGTTAATTTTTTTTATCTTTATTGTTATTTTTTACAATTAGAACAAAAACTATGCATCTTATCAACAAATTATTAATGACAAATTTGTAGCTCTTCTTTGAATAAGCAACTTTTGTCAATTCATTTTTTTCATAGTTTGTGTCGTTTGTCCAAAAAATAAATTTTTTTATTTTTTTATGTTTTTTACGAATAAAACAAAAACCACGCATCCTATTAATAAATAATTCATAACAAATTTGTAGCTCTTTTTTGGCTGAATAACTTTTGTCTCAGTGTTTTTTTCGTAGCTTGTGTCGTTTGTCGAATTTTTTTTATTATTAATGCTGTTTTTTTACGAATTTAAACAAAAACTACGCGTCTCATCGAAAAGTGATTATTGACAAATTTTCATATTTTTTTTAAATGCACAATTTTTCATTATTTTTTTGAGCGGTCAAAAAATTTGAATTTTCGATTTTTCAAGAAAATTCAAAAAGTTCTTATGACAATCTTCTAGGGTGTTCAAAAAGAAAGGTTTTTCTCCTCTTGACTTTTTTTCATATCGTGCGTTTTTTGACTTTAAATTCTCATTTTCGTTTTTTTTTTAATTTTGTAAATGCTGTAACTCTGGTAATTTGTGTTTTTATAGAAAAAGCCATAAGGATAAATTTTTCGTATTTTTGAATACTATGAACTGCCGTACATAGAGTTTTCAAATTCTGAAAAAAGTGGTCTCAAAAATTTTCAAAATGCTACAACTTTTTGAATTTTTATCCAAAATGGATGGCTAACGAACTTGACCTTAATTTTAGGGCAGTAAAAGAGTATACCAAAGACCAATACAATCTGTCCATTCTTTCGAAAGTTATCGTGCTCACATACAGACAGACAGACATACATACAGACAGACATACATACAGACAGACATACATACAGACAGACATATAGACAGACATACATACAGACAGACACATTCGTAAAAACCTGTTTTTCGTGTTCAGGGGGTCTCAAAACGTGAACATTTGACAAAAACGGAGGGGGTCAAATTTTACACAAATCTAATACCTTCTCTGATGAGAATGTAAAAATGACCTTCAATATTTATAAATTGAATTTATCATTCAATGTTATCTACAATATTTATCAATTGAATTTATCATTCAATTAATTTAAATTTCTGAAAACAAGTTATTTTTACAAAGTAAATATTACCATAATTTTGTAATTCTTCAGCGATGAAAGAATGTCATTAAAAACCCATTAAGAATTGGTTTTAATCTAACACTAACATTTCCAATTACATTTTTTTCTTTTTACAACACCATACCTTGAGGACTGAGTAAACAATAAGACTGGCTAATTTACAAATATTAGTTTGTAATTTTGGTACAAATATAATATTTGATAACTTTCAGTCAACAAGACATTTTTTCAGTTGTGATTTTATAAAAAGATGAATGGTTACAGCGACCATGATGGAATGCACGGATGACTGAAGTTGCAACTCGTTGGCGATTTCGTAACGTTATCGACAATGACAACACGAATTTCTATCTGTACATTTTTTCAGGACACGAAACTGAATTTAGGACACGAGCTGAAACCTCCATTGATTGTCTACTCTACTGTTTCATATATCCATACATTATAAATCCTATTCAAAGAGAAAAAAATGGTCCAACATTTATACGAAAAGTAGTAGAACATCCAGAAGCTAATAAAATATTTGTGATAGAAATATCAAAAGTAACAAATACATTTTTTCATACACCTTAGATATTTTCAGCCTTGAATCATTAAAAATATCCTTGTAAAAATTTGGACGTGCACTTGGGATAGAAAACTACTCTTAAACGTTAAAAAACTATCCCCCCGAACTATATCTTCCTTCACATAATTTCTCAAAGGAATAGTCCTAGAATGATAGTTTCTTTAATCATTTAAAGACAGCGCATGAGATCTGGTTTTCGGCCTTTAAATCACACTTATAAAACCAATTGTAAAATACCGTCTTTTTGCGCAAAGTGTGTAATTGTTTTATAAGGATATCAGAAAATGAGTCTGTGACTTACTAAAAAATAATATCACCCAATACGAAATTTAGAACATCATTGTTTTCAAAAAACACGGAAATTCTAGATCAATCTAAAAAATCTATACCTCCTTCCCCATATTACTATTTTCCAACCGAGCGAGTCACGCCTACCCCAAAAGGGAAATGGCTTAATGGTATAATAATAATAAATTATGTTGATTTCAATTTTACACATAAGAAAGAAATATTTTCCTGCATTAAGAAAGTTATATTCTCTTTTATTTTTGTATTTTAATCGCTACTCTTAAGATACGTACGGTTTTAAAATATCTACATCACAACTTAGAAATAAAAAACGATTTATTGAATAGAATCCATTATTACGTGATATTACTTTTTATTAAGTCTCAGAATCATTTTCTAACATCCTTGTAAGACAGTTACTTACTATACGCAAGAAGCCGGTATTTAACAGTTTTTTATTAAGGGTAATCTAAAGGCCCAAAACCGGATCTCAAGCTGTCTTTAAATGATTAAAGAAACTATTAAATACTCATGCGATATTTTGGAATTCACTCTAGGACTTTTACTTTATGAAATGATGTGAAGAACTGTCATAGAAGCAAAATGAATTATCCCCTGACAGCGTTTGCTTTAATTCGCGTATTAAAAAAATGTGAATTATGGAAATGTGTTTATTGATGTGTTAAACACATCAATTTTTGAAGAAATTTTCCTTTTATCACATTTATCAGTTCAACCTCTCGGGAGCAAGTTTTTTTTCTATTTTTAAAATGTGAATTACAATTTTAATCGACGTAAAATCTCCACCGTGTCAGACCCCTTCACCTGAAGGTGCAACTTATTCTCCACTTTTCTTGAAACTGAGTAATTATTTTGAAGCAATTTTTTTTTCTATTCAATTAATTCAAAGTCTGTGTTCGTTCATAAATGCCCATGATAAACGCCGACCGACATAACCACAAAATTCATAATAAGTTTTGAAGTTTTTGAATCCAGATGATTTTATAAATGTAATTTCTGTTTGAATTAATTCATTAAGTCCATATTCTGGAAGCAAGTCTTTATCTTCTTTTGAAATTGCAAAATCGAATTAAGAAAACGTTTTTTGTCACTCCTGAAAAATTCCATTTTTGTGCTGGATTGGCTCCTTGCGCACCTTCGCCCTTCAAATATCGTTTTAAGGGTAGTCTAAAAATAATTGAGGCATAGTTTTCTGTCAGTGGTACACATTCTAATCTTTACAAGATATTTTTAATTTTTTTTACATATCTAAGGTGTTTGAAAAAAAGCACCTTATTAATGTTAAACCACCTAATAGAGGGATTTAATTCATTTTTAACCGCAGTATTCTGAATAAAATTATGGTAAAATTATTTTCGGTGATACCAACAATCATTTTATTTTCATACTTATTGCTGTTACATAAATCATTTTTCATTCTTACAAAAAGAAATATCATTAACACTTTTTAGGGTTTAAAGGCCTTGAACTACAGGTCAAACTTTTTTTAACTTATAAAAACAGCATCATTTTTTTAAACAAATTAAATTACATATTATAAGCACTGAGTCTGAAATCAATTTCAAAATACAATTATTCAGCTTTCGACGATTCAAATAAAAATTGTTGTATCAAATTTAACACGGAGTAGCGATTCGCCCCGATCGACGGTAGATAGTGATTATTATTGAATATCGATTCCATGAATTTCAGTGCAATCATGTTATATAATAACGTTGAAGGATACTATATAACTTTATTGGAATTTATTATTGTTGGCATTTTACGATACAGTTATGATGAATTGTTAATATGAATTGTGCGTCATATTATAAATGGCAATTTGTTACTAACAATATAAAAAACCCATTTTATACAGTGAATCAACTACTACTAACAATCAATAATACATTTATTACCTATTATTTTATAAATGAGTCGTATTTTTGAATGTAAAGGGAATTACAAATCACCACGTATAAACTCAAATGTGTGTCACGAATTATTCAGTGTGAAGTCACATCGCATCGCCTTTTTACGATGGCTGTGACTGGTGCCTCATCATGTTCGCAATGTTCGCATGCTACATTTACGAGTAAACTAATTTGTAGGTATTCAAACTAGCAGTGCGACGTGTAGTTTCCACAAACACTTAATATTGATTAAAACTTTGTCAGAATCTCACTAAATCAGTTTCTGCGTACCGATTTCCCGAGACCGTAGCCAGAAAAAATTTTCGGTGGGATATACAGCAGGAAAAAATTTCGAGGGGGGGAGGGGATTCGCAGCGGCACACAGGAAAGTATATGTATATTATGTACATATTTCAAAAATTTCGGGGTGGAGGGGGGTTCAAACCTGGGTCATCCCCCTGGCTACGGCCTTGTGATTTCCTGCTAATATAACTTGCAATTACTTTAATTTGAAATCTCACCAACACACAAGAGATTATCAGCACATATTAGTAAAATGGTGAAGCTAAAATCTTTAAAACTAAAAAAACAAACATGCATGCGATTATTCTTTTCTTCTCGAACATTTTTAATTAAAATATCAAATAAATATTAATACAAAATTGTTGCATTTTATAGTATCTATATTATCTAAAATAAAAGAAAACCAAAACAAGGATACTAATTTTGATAATTTATATCTTAACTTCAGAATTAATATACAATATTTTTGTTTAATATGTATAGTACCGTCTAGGATCTAAGAGTATGAGGACATCTAAGATGCTAGCAAATAAAAACATGTACTCACTTCTCGCGGGATATTTCCAAAACAAAATAAGATAGAATAATTTCTAGTAGATATGTGGAAAGATTATTAAATTTCACGTCAAATAAGGCATATTTAAAGTATTTTTACCAAATAGAGATTGAGTTAGTGAGTGTGAAAGACCGGGCTAATGTCTGATTTCTGCTCATTTTGAAGATTCAACTTTAACTCTTGGCAAAATCTGGAAAAATTATGGTAAAAACTGGAAAGTATCGAAAACGTAACCTTAAAATCTATTCTTCAAAACGAGCGCAAGAAACTGTGAAAATGTTGATTTATTCTCTAATTAGCATAACAAATGTAGAGGCATGCGCAAGCGAAAATCACTCACAAAGAGAGGTCGCGATATGTGCGTCGCCGATTCGACTGGGGCTTCACAGGGTGAAAGTACATGAAAATCCAATAGGTGCGTATTTTTTCTCTTGAACCAATGGGCCTTAGTTTTCGTGATATCGAGGTTTGTATATTTATGCTCGAGCGCTCGACTCGCCACTGTAGCCGGTACATTCACAAGCGCGATGTCCGGGTCCAGGCTCTACAGTGGCGAGTCCAGCGCTCGAGCACAAATACTCTAACCTCGATATCTCGTCATTGGATCGAAAGAAAAAATACACTGGTGTCCCACTTTACCGGGCCCCGATATACCGGATAAGGTGATCCAAGTGGGCGAGAGAGAGGCGCTTGCAAGGTCAGCGGAGTTGCGCCGTTGACGGTTCGGCACGATAAGAAGTCACAAGCAAGAAGGAGAAGAAGACCGGTTTGGAGAGCCATGATTTACCGTGAAGGCCATTGAGGGTACCGCCGAAACGCCCGGTAAAGCGGGACTCCAGTGTACATACTAATGGATTTTGATGTACTTTCACCCTGTAAAGCTTCATTCAAATCGGTGAAGCACATCTCGCGACCTCTCCTTGTCAGTCGAGCGGCGACTGCACTAATTTCTCTCCATTTTCTGTTTGTTGACAAAGGACAGAAAATCGAGCACCGCTCAACCGAGTAATTTTTGTCTTGCGCACGCCTCTAAAATTTTTATGATAATTCGAGAAGCAGTAAAAATTTTCACCGCTTTTAAGACTCATTTGAAAGAGTAGGTTTAAAGGTTCACTTTTCCGGACATTCAAGTTTTTACCATAATTTTTCTAGAGTTTTCGAAGAGTTAAAGTTGAATCTGGAAAATTGACAAAAATCAGAAATTAGCTTCATTTTTTCACTCACTAACTCAGTCTATATTTATTAAAAATACTTCAAGTAGATCTCATTTGACGCAGATTTTAATAAACTTTACAAATATTTACTAGAAATTATTCTACATATGTATCTTATTTCGTTTTGGAGATATCCCTTGAGAAGGAAGTGAATGTTTTTAATCGCTAGTTTTTTTAGGTGTCCTTATACTTGTGGACGGTACTGCAGGCAATCAAACCGTTTCATTTTTGTTAAAAAATACCAACTTCCAACAAAAAACACCAATGAAACATAAAGTTTTGAAGTTAACAAGAGCAATTTTAGACAAAAAAGCTAACATAATACAAAATTGTTCAAGATTGTATATCTTGATTTAAACTTAATTTGTTTTGTTAAAAATAACCAATTTCAGGTGAAAAATGTGAACATAACCTAAGCTTGTTAAAAAGTTGCGAATCTTCTTTAAAAAATAATTTTTTTGATTAAAAATAACAATTTCCGACAAAAACACTAACATAATCCAAAATTACAAAAATATTCTATATCTTCATCGAATTATAATTATTTTTGTTTGGAAATACTAATTTTCGATATAAAAAACCATTTTATCCTTAAATTGTTAAAAAATTATGAATCATCTTTGAAATCTAATGATTTTTTAACCAAAATTTCATTTTCTTCGAAAAGCACTAACATAATCCGAAATTGTTCATACCAATTTCACGTGAAACACACCAACATAACCTAAAGTTGTTAAAAAATTGTAAATCTCTTTCGAAATGTAACGATTGTTGTTTGAAATAAAAAAAAATCTGTAAAACGTTAGAATAACCTATTCACAAATGAAAAATTTTCTTAGAACTGTAAATGATATTTGTTTTAAAATATCAATTTTTTATGAAAAACCATAACGTATGAACTTTTAAATCGAATAATTTTTGTTTGAAAATGTCAATTTACGGTAAAAAACTCTAACAAAACCAAAAAAGGTTTGTTGAAAAAATTTTAACATTTGAAATCTATTAATTTTTAAATAAAAATACTCATTTCCAGTGTAAAGCGATAACATAACCTAAAATGGTGGAGAATCTTGATCATCTTGATGATTTTGTCTAAAAATATGACAAATTTTATTGACATCTTGAACATACTTTTAACTAAAGATGCACAATCTGTTAGATATTTCAGCGAAATTGAACTCAACCGATTTTTTTACAAAATATGAATGCTTAAAAAATGCTCCACCACCCTTCTGTCATTTTTAACTCTGAAATGAAAAAAAAAATTTCTAAAATGGTTTGAACTATCCAATTTGAGAATTCAATAGCAAAGACCCAATCGCGATTTTTTTTTGCGAAAATGAAAATTCATCGTCGCTCTGTCTTCACTGAAAAAACGCACTATGTTAATTATAATAATTCATATCTCGGAAAAATATTTGTCGTGGATATTCGCTAAGGGCTCATTTTAAAGCTTATTTTATACTCTGAAAACAAAGTCTTATACACTTTTTACCTATCTCTTAATCGAAAGTAATAACCCAAGCAAAGGTGTTGAGAAAATGTTGCGATTTCACGTTTCTCGTTAATGAAAAAAAATTAATTAGGAAACTTTTCAGGGCTTGCGAAGGATTTCTATCCAAACATTTTAAGACTAAGATCTCCGTGTCTCAAATTTCTTCAAGCAAATGGCCTTTTTTAGGCTAATTTGAATTTACTATGACTTGCAGATTAATAATGTTTTTGAATGAAATTGTCATTCTGAAAATGGTTCAAAATTGAATTCTTTAATTATTTACTCATAAATTCCCAGATTTGTCTGCTATATTTTAGAACGTTATCAAATATGCAAAATAATTGGTTTAATCGTATTAAAAACGTCAAATTATTCTCATTTTCTTTAGAGGTAAATATTGTCAATATGACAGGATTAAAAAATTCAGTATTATAAGTTAATAATACAAAAGGTTGATATTCTTCTCACTGAAATTTGCTATTTTTTTTCTCAAAATATTTGTTTATAAACAGTAAATCTTTTAAAGTGTACGTAATTTTGTCAATTGATTTGTTATCTAACAACAAGCCTAATGAAAAATTAATTAATTAATTAAAAAATTAATCATAATTAATCATGATTAAAGGTAATTAATTTAAACAACATTATTTAGCGATGGCAAATTTACAGTAATAAATAAATATTCTTAAATATTTTAAAATCAACAAAGGAGAAAAAATAACAGATAAATAAAACGTTACATTCTCACCTCCTGAATTATTGTCTCCCTAGTGACCAGGAAATTTACGACTCTTGTTTCGACCGTGTCTACATTCGCAAAGAAAACTTGCAAAAGGCTTTCTCAGTCGCCGAGATTTTTCAATGGAGACACGACATTTTTCATTTCCTCAGTCGAGTTGCCTACCTATTTTTTCTTTACTTTATATTTCCTTTAGTTACCCTTTCTTTCTCTTTTCCATTATCTTTCCTTCATTTCAGTCTCCTTTCTTCATTTCGCACTGAGAAAAATGGATTATACGAACTGGATAATAGGATTAAAGAAT